>SKCR01029625.1:0-75599 GCA_019454045.1 Zanthoxylum bungeanum | reverse complement strand
TATGGGGATTATCCAGTCGACTATTCTATTAGCAATCTCAAAAAGAATGTTTAGAACTAGCTTTTAAACTATACCACGGGCCCATGGTTTTATCTGATTGCTAATCATATGGAATACTTATGCTCTGGTACAAGGAACTGACGGATCCTATCTTGATACACATAGGACACCCTGAGGATCTATCTACACCCAACGAACAGGCGGAGGTCTGATCTAAATAAATCGGTGACGTGACTGCCATCTAAGTGTAGAAGATGTCCCATTTGCCCATAGTGGCATCTCAAGTCTAAGAATCACAAGTGCTACTCAACCCGAGAAGATTCTTATTGACGTTGGTGTACCATCCATTAAGAATCTTCGGTGAGTCGTTCAGTTTTTATCCGCTATAAACACCTACACGTCTATACTAGTCTCCAAGACTAATGGTTCATTGAGAAACCATTGGAATCATATATTCCAGTATACGACATGTACCGGTCTCAACGGGTTTACTATACTGACCAAGTAGTGTAAACCTTGACCAGGAACTGTCTGAGAATGACAACGTCATGATACTACTCAATGTCAGTTGCGACGCTTTTGCAACAGTACCATGACTAATCATTCTAATGTCATTACGTCTTTACCATATAAAAAGATACATTATATTATAGAAACTGCATATATTATTCATAATAATAATATTTTACAGAAGTATTCAAAAGAAATACAACCGGGAATTGGCGCTCTTAGCACCAACCCCAACAAAATCTCTCACTTGCTCTAGTGCCAATAACGATTGTATCTAATACCCATCGACTCCACGTGTTTATCAAACAACTTCGGAGGTATGGCCTTCGTCAGCGTGTCTGCTACATTATCTTCACTCGGTACCTTGCACACGACAATATCCCCTCGCGACACAATCTCTCGAATGATGTGGTACTTGCGTTCCACATGCTTCAACTTCTGATGCGCCCTCGGTTCCTTTGCTTGCGCAATGGCTCCAGTATTATCACAGTATAACGAAATCACATTCTCGATACTTGGGACAACTCCCAATTATGTGATAAAGTTCTTTATCAACACAGCCTCTTTTGCAGCTTCAGAAGCTGCAATATATTCCGCCTCAGTGGTGGAATCTGCCGTTGATCCCTGTTTGGAACTCATCCAACAAACTGCACCTCCGTTAAGGGTAAACAAGAATCAGAAGTAGACTTTCTGTCATCAGGATCCGATTGGAAATCAGAATCCGTATACCCATTAACTTGCAGTTCGTTTCCTCCATAAATTATTAACTTATCCTTAGTACCTTTAAGATACTTGAGGATATGTTTAATGGCCATCCAATGGTCATTACCTGGATTGGACTGATATCGACTAGTTATGCTAACAGCGAAACTGATATCAGGCCTCGCACATAACATGGCATACATTATGCTACCCAAACACGAAGCATAAGGTTCGTTAGATATTCTAACCTTCTCATCTTCTGTTTGTGGACACATCTTCTTTGAAAGATGAATCCCATGTCTGAACGGTATATTTGATGTCTTACAGTTACCAAAACTATACCGTTCCAAGATCTTATCTATGTACGTTGATTGGGATAACCCAATCAGCCTCTTTTGTTTATCTATATAGAGTTTTATCCCTAAAACATAGGAAGCTTCTCCCAGGTCCTTCATGGAGAAATTCTTACAGAGGTACGCTTTTACGCTTCGTAACATACCTAAATCATTCCCAATGATTAGGATGTCATCAACATATAGGACTAAAAATATGACCATGCTCCCACTGGCATTCTGATACACACACGATTCTTCTGAATTCTTGATAAAACCAGACGATCTAATAATCTCATCGAATCGAAGATTCCAACTTCGTGAAGCTTGTTTAAGTCCATAAATGGACTTCTTAAGCTTACATACCATGCCCGAGTTTTCACTGGACGCAAGACCTTCCGGCTGTTCCATATAGATTTCTTCATCAAGAAATCCATTTAGAAAAGCCATTTTGACATCCATTTTCCAAATCTCGTGTCATGATACGCAGCTATAGAAAGCAAAATCCGAATAGACTTAAGCATTGCTACCGGTGAAAAAGTTTCATCGTAGTCGACGCCAGGTCACTGCGTGTAACTTTTGCTACCAGTCGGGCCTTGTAAGTTTCAACCTTACCGTCAGGCCCGCGCTTCCTTTTGTAAACCCATTTACAACCGATAGGAACAATTCCTTCGGGAAGCGGAACCAAGTCCCAAACTTGATTCTCATGCATTGAGTCTATCTCGGATTTCATGGCACTTTGCCATTTCACGGAGTCGATGTCCAACATCGATTCTCTATAGGTGAAAGGATCTGTCTCTTCAACTAAGAGAAAATCCAGACTCTTTTCTTGTAACAAATACAAGCGTTCATGAGGTCTAGATACCCTTTCTGACCTACGGAGTGTGTGTGTTGAAGGTCCTTCATCTACTTGAACTTCAGGTTCCTCCGTTGGTTCGTTGTTTTAAGGTTGGACTTCATCAAGCTCAATCTGTCTATGATTACCACCTTCTGACAAAAATTCTACTTCTAGAAATTTTGCGAAGCGAGCTACGAACACATTTCGATGCTCGGTATCATAGAACAGATATCCCCTCGTATTCGAAGGATATCCGACAAACCTAAACTTTAGCCCTCGAGGCAAAAGCTTATTGTAGGCACTGCATTTTTATTAACTTGATTTTTTGCATGTGAAACCCGATGATGAGTCTCATTTGGAGGCACTACCTTTTGAGTCACGAAAGCCGCGGGAAACGGATATCGGAAGGGGAAATTCAGGATAAACAAGCTCACTGTCTTCGTTAGTGCTGCGTTCGTTATTTCGTTCGAACGGTAACAGATTGCGGGCGTTCGTGTCGCGTTCGAGGAAGCATTCGAACGGTGTCGGTAATTCTGGTTTTGCTGCTAGCCTCACACCCCAGCCCATTTAGCTCCCCAAAGCCCATAAAACACATCCCAATTAAATAAATAAATATTAATTTAATCATTAAACATTAAGTAAAATATTTAAAACATTTACCAAACTTAAACTAAAATCATGCCTAATTTAAATAATTTGAATATATTATATACCTAAATTAAAAAGATGATACCTAATTAAAATCAATCATAACAAATTAAAAATATTAACTTCCTAATCTAACAAATTAAATGCCTAATCCTAACCAATCAAATATATTGTATTCCTAATCTAGCCAAGACATGTCCCCCAATCAAATCCATTGCTTTCCTTACCTAGCACTAAATCATATCCTTATTGAATGCACCAAATCCCTTCCTTGTGAGACAAGGTGAACCCCTAACCCTTCTCTATATAAACAACCACTAACCAAAGCCATTCTCCTCCTTGACACAACCTAAGTCACGCCCAAGCCCTAGAAACACACCAAGACTCACGGCCAAAGCAAGAAATCAAAACAGAAAATTTTCTCTCCATCTCATCCCCCTTAGCCGTGAACCCCATCTCCCTTGCACCCCCTCCATAGCCGAATTTCTGTAGCCAACACATCCCCCCATACAGCCCTTACAACCACTAAAACACCCCCTAACAAACACTCAAAAATAGCCCCTGAATTACCTTAAAACAGCAGCCCAAATCCTTAAAAAACAGTAACATAAAAACTGCATAGATAATCTTAAAAATAATCACATACAACTGCACTAAGAACCCACACAAACTTGGAATAGTTCATTGAAAACGTTAAAACAGGTGGCCCGTGCAGTGAGCAACAAGACAGAGACCGAATAGGAGCAGAACGGAGTTCAAACCGCAAGCAAAACAGCAAAGCAGTGAGCTAGGACGCTGAACCAGTGAACCAGAAAAGTTGCGGAGCTTTACCCCTTCCGATCTTCGTGAAACGTGAGTCCGAGAGACGGCTTAAAAGGTTAGACCTGAGGGGACTTTTCACACCCATCTCTACGTGATTTTGTTGTTGTTTATTTTGGATTATATATTTTACTTATTCGTTGAATTCTGTTTATGTATGATGTGTGTTGTGGGTATGGGATGAATGAGAAATGTGTTAACTCTCGCGGTATATCGGATGGAAACCCGGACATAAATTTCATAGCCGATTCCGAATGGACGGTAATATGATCTGTACTCGGGACACAACTCCACGTACCGCTTGAGTAAACGGCACTATCTTTTGCCTTGTGTTGCTTTGGTTTGTTTATTTTTCGTCACTTGAATGATGTATGTTGTTTATTTATGCATGATTCAATCAAGCGCATGGGCTTAGTGAGTTAGTCCAAAGGTCCTCCATTTGAGAGACGAAGAGCCGAAAAGCCACCTTTGTGACACTACTTCGCCGCGCCGGTTGATGTGTGTTCGGTTGGATGCGAGATACGTTCAATCGGGCATACTTAGTTTGATATTATTGATTTTATCTTTTATGCATGGTTCAATCAAGCGCATGGGCTTAGTAAGTGGAATGAAAGATCCCTTATGGGGAGGGGTTAAAACCCTTTACCACGATGCTTTGCCGCGCCGGTTGATGTGTGTTCGGATTGGATGTAAGATGTGTTCAATCGGGCATACTTGGTTTTGATATGATGGCTCTATTTTTGTATGTGTGATGTGATGCGCATGGGCTTAGTATGTTGGTCTAAAGGTCCTCTCTTTGAGAGACCAAGAGCCCCAAAAGGCCACCTTTACGGCAGTACTTCGCCGCGCCCCTTTATTTTGTTGTTTATGTATTGCGTCCCATTTCATGCATCAGGTCTGTTCCCGTTCGAACGAGTTTACGAACGCAACTCGAACGCGCATACATTTTGCCTTATCATGCATCAGGTCTTATTTATGTTCGAACGCGTTAACAAACGCCATACGAACGTGAGCATTCTGTTTCATTTCCGTTCGAACGCGTTAACAAACGCTATACGAACGTGAGCATTCTGTTTCATTTCCGTTCGAACGCGTTTACGAACGCTACACAAACGCGAACACACTGAACTGAGACATATTCATCACATGCCACGCATAATTGTTTCTTAGGTGATTTTTATGGAACCACACATAGTCATTCTTATCTTTGTGCACATAATAATGAAAAGCATGTTTATTCCATTAGTTGTGTCGTTTGCCTTAGTCTTGATTTAACGCATTTCGATTCATATGCCTATGCCATGATGACTTTGGAGTATTATTTCTTGTGATATATCGGATGGAAACCCAGACATAAATTCCGTAGCCGATTCCGAATGGACGGTAATGCGGTCTGTACTTGGGATATAATTCCACGTATCACTTGGAAGAGTGCTCACGAGTATGCTTGTGCGGATATTATGTATGCTTGTGTTTTCATGAATATGATATGCTGAATGAAGTTGTATGTTCATTGTTACTTTGAGGTATTTTGTTAGACATGTGTTATTAGATATGAGATATATGCGAAATGTATGTATGAGTGTTATTTTGTACCCATGAATATAGAAGCATGATATTCTTAGGAATAAATGTTACTTAAGCCTGATTAAATTATTATGTAAATCCTTTCATTACAAATGGCATAAGTAAGGGACCATTCCGAACCCAACGGTTTGAGGTCTTCCCTTGCGAGGGGTGAGTGCGGCCTTAAATCTCATTTTCCCGGTTCACACCGGGTGGCGACTCCATTACTCTCCGGTTTAGTCCCCCGTGGCTACTCCGTACTCCCAACTAGGCCGCGAGCCTAGGACAGCATGCGTCACCCAGATTTTCTGTGTTCCCACACTTATCTTGCTGAGTTACCCTGATATAGGCAGGACAACCCAAACCTTAATATAATTAAGATTTGGTCTCCTACCGAACCATATCTGATACGGAGTCGTAGGAACAGCTTTTGAAGGAATCTTGTTCAAAAGATGTGCAGCTGTTAAAAGAGAGTAGCCCCATATGTAATAGGGCAAATCTGTGAAACTCAACATTGATCGGACCATATCCAATAAAGTCTGATTTCTCCTCTCAGACACTCCATTGTGATGTGGAGTACCTGGAGGAGTATATTGAGCGAGAATCCCATTCTCCTTCATATAATCCATGAACTCACCACTCATATATTCGCCGCCTCGATCAGATCGAAGGCATTTAATATATTGTCCAGTTTGTTTTTCTACTTCATTTCGGAACTCTTTGAACTTTTCAAAGGTTTCCGATTTATGTCGCATCAAATAGACATAACCGTACCGTGACAGATCATCGATAAAGGTAACGAAGTACGAATAACCACTGTGAGCAGTCTGACTTAGTGGACCACATACATCAGAATGTACGAGTTCCAGTAAGTTAGTGGCGCGGTGTCCAACACCAGAAAATGGGGCTTGGTCATCTTACCCTGAATACAGGATTCACAAGTTGGATAGGATTCAATGGTAAGATCTGGTATCAAACCATTCCTAACCAATTGGGTAAGGCGTTTAATGCCAATGTGACCAAGCCGCATATGCCAAAGTTCAGTATCATTAATTACAGGTAAACTACGTTTATTAACTCCAGTATTTAAAATATCTTTTGAAGTTTGCAATGTATAATGACCATGCTGGTTTGGACAACTAAGGATCTGAATATTATTTCTATCATATAAATATAAAGAATTGTCCTTAATATTAATACAAAAGCCTTATGTATCCAATACAAAAAGTGATATAATATTAGTTACACATCCTGGTACAAAATGGCATTCAATTAACAAAAGTGTCACATTCGGCAATGAGATCTCGTATACCTTTCTTTGACTCCTTTAAGTGCTAGCTTGAACAAAATTGAAGCAAAAATTCCTCCTGCAAGAAGAAGAAATTCGGCCATGGTGAGATGGAGAGGAAAGAGAGAAGTGTGAATATTGTATTTGTGTTTTCCAAAAACATAATACAAAAAGGTTGACTTCTAAAGTTGTGTGTGTGTGTTGGCAAAAGATGCCTTTTAAATGCCAACTACTTCCATAACTAATAGTGACTAGTGATGTAAGTTGTGGGTCCCACCCAATTTTGAATTCAAAATTCTAGTTGGCTTACACAACACACTTTGTGCCCGGTTTGTTTAATCCGACTAAACAAGTTTTCCGTCGCTACGTAATTAAATCCAATTTAATTAAATAATAATGCCCAGAAAAATTATTATGAAAGTCGCTTACGAATTAATTCCAAATTAATTAGTTCGCTTGAATTATAATCCAATTTTAATTCCGTATTGAAATCCAATTTAATTAAATATATCAGATATATTATTTTAGCCCAATTAAATAAATTAAATAGTAAAATCCAATTTAACAATTAAATTTACTTTGCCGATTAATTACAAATTAATCGTGTTCTCTCTTCTAGTCGAATTAATCCCATATTAATTCTTGACGTAATTAATCTCAGATTAATTTTCTCTCTGATAATTAATCCCAGATTAATTCTTGCCGTAATTAATCCCAGATTAATTTTCTCTCTCATAATTAATCCCAAATTAATTTTGTTCGAGTCAAATGTCATCGGTGAATCTTTGGGAAGCGACACAAGAGATCCCATGATATGTTGGCATTAAATACGGTTGTCGGACTATCCGACACATACGTACCTCGTACCACGTTCTCACCAATTCACAAGACATGGTTGGCTTCTAGCAAAGCACCGTGCCTATCCAATTCTCCAGAAATATCAACGAGGAATATATAATCTATATCAGGAGTATACAAAGTATTGTGTAATACAATCCAATATCAGATGTCACATGCTAGGCCTGGGGCTGGAATTGTGTTTGCCCCGTACGAGGCATATATCAGATCACTAGCAACTAGTCTCTGTAATCAGATAATCATGACCTAGTCATACTATCCCGATAGCTGCAACATTTAAGAGTACTAGTTCTGTATACTGCATGATCATTCTCAATATGACTGAAGTGATATTTCCATCTTGACATCACACCCAATACACTACGATTCTCAGTAAACCCAGAAGAGGCGTACACAGAACCTGTTAAAGCTCCGGACGACCAAAACTAAAGTATACTGATTGTCGCAAGTATTAGCGATGCAAGTCTCAGGTTAAGACCTCATACACCTACCCTGATTCGGATTCCCATAGACACATAGTCATACTACCAATGGGATTCCGAGGGGTCTATCCAGAACAAAGCTGTTCCCGGTACAACGGCTAACATAACCTCCTATCATACTTGCATAAGTATCCAATACTTAAATATATCTGAACTATGCCGTTAAGCTTCCATAACGCGCACAAATGTAATACTAGTCTATTCTGCAATATCGATGTCCAGTCTCGATAATACTACGACTATGGATATTTAATGATTAAACCTTTCGTTGATTAATACTGTCTCAAATCTTATTAATCCGGTACTAATCATATGGACTTTTATCATTTATATATCCAAGTAATCCAATTACAAAATGATAAAATAGTATTTCCTTTGTCACATAGTTAATTCATACAAAAACACCATGTCTTTTACAAATAGTGATGTTATTGGTCATAATTGTCCAACAGACACCCTTCCATAGCATATGTAGAAACATTTTCGGAATATTTTCCAAAAAAACATAAATCGAGAATTTAAGGTAACTGATGACTTGTGTTTGTTTATAATGATATTTTAAGATAACTGAAACTGAAAGTATTGAAATCAGACTTCATTTGGTTGTTTCGAAAAAATCAGGGATTTTGTCGTAGTTTAGTCAAGAACTCTATAAGTAATAATTCTGACGGTATTTCGCCATTTATTTTGACAGATGTGACTAAGACCTGCTCGCGAAGCCAGGTAAGTAACCCATGTGATGAGTATTTGAATGTTGATTTCTCTTTATATATATATAGAAGATTGTAGTGTTTAGGTTAAGACGAGAAAAAATAAGAGATGGTATTGAGAAAGAGGTGCGAGACTATGTATTTTCAAGTAATTGACCACCATAGGTATGGATTTTTTTGTTATTGCTATGCTATAAAGTGAACTAATTGACGAGCTCAATGTCTATATGCATTTGTTTATGTAAGTGTATGAATGTGTAATGGTACGTATATGTATATATAAATGAACAAGTATATATATAAGTATTGATACACGTATGTGTATTGGTATGTGATTATAAGCTATGGATAATTTGATTATGTAATATCGGTAAATAAAATAAGTCATAATTTCTAATTTATATTTGTACGTGTAGATGTGTGTTATTAGAATAAGTTTATTAATAACTAATGCATGCGATTTAGCTGTATAAAAGTTGAGTTGGTGTAAGCTAAGCCTTCTTGATTGATAAAAGTATGTGCTTGACAAGATATGAATATAAATGAAAATGTATAATGGGTAAGATACTATATCAATGTTTCAAAAAAATTTTGAAAACGGTGTATGTTTGATCGATAGGTAAAGGATATGAGGACAGTAAAAGGCTATGGTATCAGAAATTCGAAATAACGGGTATATTCATATGTTTGATATACATATATATATATATATATGTGTGTGTGTGTACGATGATATAAATGATAAACAATGTTTGACATGTATGTGTATGTGTATGTGAGATCGTGTGATAAGTTTGTGTCACATGATATGTGTGCATGTGTGTGTATATTTAATTGGTTGATAATCATGTGGTGTAGTAGTCGAGCTGGTTGATATTTTAAGAAGTTTAGGATAATTGGTTATTGTTTTGGTTGTCATGTTGAGCACGTTGTTAGTATATATTAAGTAAATGTTTTGATTGATTATGATGTTATGGGCATAGAGCCCTTGGATGTTGATAGATGATGTAGGCACGGGGCCCTTAGGATATGATTTTGATATGTTTTGTGATGACCTGAGATCCTTTTATTTATTTGATGTTTTCTTAGATTCTGTTTTGATGCTGGACTGTGATCTAGGTTGTCTAGTTTTAGGATACATCATGCCAGATTTTCTGTAAATTTAGAGGCTTATGGAGATGGGTCAATCCTGTCTCTTGCCTGTAGCATCCTGCCTCTAGTGAGGTGTTACAGTTGTGGTATCAGAGTAAAGGTTTGGGTGTCAGTGACTGCAGTTACAAGGTATCTGATCGTCTGAGTAAGTTTTCTGTTACATATATACTATATAGGCATCATGTTTGAAACTTGGTTTAATTTTGGTAAATGGTATAATGTGCAATGGTTTTGATTGAAATGAATGATTTAGATTGTCGGTACATGTTTGAATGCTATGGATATATGTATTGTATATGTATACTAACTTAAAAGTATGTCATTTATATGAGAATATGAATATGTATGTAATGTGAAATCATTGTGTTTTATGGTACGAGTTATGCTATGATGTTGATAGTCTGAATTGTGAAGTGATATTTTGAATTATGTTTTGAAAACTTGGTATTTGATTTTTGGCATAAAAATATTTTGAAAAGAAAAAAGAAAGGAAATAATGAAGAAAGAAAGTTTTCAGATGTTTTGATTTTTATTATAGAGGATAAAGAAATATTTCTGCCTCGACGCTTGATTCACGTTTTCATGTTTAATGATTTATCAATATGTTTCTGTCGAGGTAATTGATAATATATTTCCATCTCGACGCTCGAAAATTATTTTGATATTTTTAAACTGTAATACTTTGTTTGTGTCGAGATGCTCGAAAATCTATTTTCGTCATGGTGCTTGATGATTTTATGTTTTTGACCCTCTGTGGCGTCTGTATTGGTTTTGTTCTGGCTTGGTCGAGGCGCTCGTTATGGGGTCCAGACCATCAAAAATTGCTAGCCCACTACCATGTCGACATGATTCGTCCACAGTCCAGTCTGTGCGCGCGACTGAATAGTGGACGCTCGATATGTATCTGAAAAAGTTTACATCAAAGATTTATTTTGATTTACACATATTTATGTTTTGTGGGGAAAATGATTTTAAAAGAATTACATTTTGATTTTGATGCATTTCGATATTATTTATGATATTATACGATATGATATGTTTCCGTCACAACGCTTATATATGGTTTTTACAGTTTTATAATTTGATATGATATGTTTCGGCTGTGGCACTAGTATAGGGGTTTGTCCACCTTTATTAGGCTGACCCGACCGTCTGTCGACAGGGGATTGTTTCGTTCATTGTCTGATCAGTGTGCGCAATTTGGGCATTGATCGCTATAATATCCGGCCTAATCCAGGATATTACCGGCAGGAGACAGGCTAATCCTGACTCCATAAGCCTCTGACTCTGACGAAATTTCGGCATGACCTCTACTAAAAGTCATGCAACTTGGATCAAAGTCCAGCACCTCCAGACAACTTATAGGGCCCAACACATAATATAATGCTAAAATAAAGAACTCAAGACACAATACAATAGGGCTCCATGCCTAAAAACGCATATAAACAAAAACCTATACAACAAAACTTATACAACTCAATTTCTTTACAACTAAACTTAAATTCCCCTAAGACCTGGTGACTGGTTGACTGCAACACTGCTATCCGGCTCCTCAAGCACTGAAGACTGTGGTCGACCGATCGGGTCACCAACCTGCAAAACTCAAACACTGTTGAATAGTGAGTCATAAGACTCAGTAAGTAACTATGCTCATTCCTTGAGCATTATACACATACAAGGTCCGAATCTTGTTTCTGTATTAACCTAAATTGTCTATATGACCATGCAAATATTTACAAAGTCTGATTAACCATATAACTTTTATCCATTTTACTTCCATATTACTTGATACTAGTTTTTCCAACTATTCATACATAAACTTTAAATTCTGTTTCCTATACACATTCAACATCCATAACCTTATTCACTAAGACAAGTCTTATCATGTTTTCGCTGCGCTACTCTGATATCTCAATACTTACCTACTTACCATTTGCTAATCTAGTTTGGTTATTTATCATACTTATCTGTCTTTTATTTCATTGAAATATCATCGAATCGAATTTATAAAATATATTTCTATTAAACATCCAACAGACTAATATTAACCATATAAACATGTATATGAAACCATATAATCATACGCTAATATCTTACAAATTGTTCCTTCTATGTAAACATATAATACACACAGACATCAATCATAAACACATAAATATAATCATGTTATCATGCTTCAATGTCAACTATATGCATCTCGTATATTAACCAGAATGTATAATTTATATGCATAACCTATAAGCTACACTGAACTTTAATTATGACATACTGTTAGAAAATACTTTTTGAAAATTCTTTTCTGAAGCTCTTTATAAAACCTGTCTTTCTGAAATTTTAATTTCTGAAAACTGTTTCTAAAACTGGATTCTCTGAAAACTGTTCTCTGAAAATCTACTATCTCAAAAAATCCTTTTTCTGAAAAATCGATATCTGAGTGTCTGTTGAAAAACTGACGCATGGGGGCGTTACGTATCGCCGTCCCCCATAGCATGCCATATCTGCCCTGAAACTGGTGGTCTTGGGGAGTTATGTATCGTCGTCCCCCAAGCCACAGACTGGAGCTGGGGGTGCGGGTCTATGCCACCACCAAAGCTCAAAAACTGGGGTCTATGGGCGTTACGTATCGCCGTCCCCCTAGCTCGGCTTGAGGATCTGAGAGCGTCCCCTCAGTCCTCCACATGTGCACATGTCACTATATCCGTCAATTCCATCTCTGTCCGTCAATTCCAAGCTTTATCAAGTTACATACTGGGGTGAGTTTTTCTCTCATGTCCCGGAAAAAATAAAACCATATTTTGTTTCTCAAAATCGTAAAAACATTTTTTGTAATAAATTTCTTTCTTTCAAAAGAAAACATTGAAAACTTTTCTTTTAAACACTTAAGGTTTCAAAATGATTCTTAACTTTAATTTAATTTCTGAAAATCGTAAACCACACATATGCATGTTCATTTTTACTACTTTTTTTTTCCCTAACCATACTTTATTATATGATTATCTCATATTATCATATGTACTCATGCATATGTTCATACATTCCTACAACTAAATGATATTTAAATTCTAAGCGTTATATACTTTCATCACACATGCTCGAATTAACATGTATTAACACTTCTTCTATAACTTACATCTATAAACATTAATCACTGACTACAAATTTATGTTTATACACTTGCCTACTTTATTGCTATACCTGTCAGCACATACATTCAATTCTGAGTTTTAGTTCTACATCAACCTATACTTCATAATCATTCCAATATATCTATATTATTATTTTATTTCAATCATATTCACATACTTTAATACTTTACATTCTTCTTTGCTTTATCAGTTAACAGTTATACTCAAATGTAAGCGTCGGTTTCTATAACCCAATTAAACTCAAAAATTGCTCATACTACAAAAAAACCAAAAATACGCAAACACTTCTCATACTAACTTACCAATTAATTCCATATTTTACCTGTTTATACATTTAGAATTCTACTACTATAAATTTTCTATTCATATAAACGCAAATTACCAATTCTTCAACTGCTTTATCATATAAAATTTCCAAAACATAGGTACAAACACACAAGAAACCGAGATCCCAAACCACATATATACTATCATACGTACTTCTAATTACACCTCGCAGCAACTGAAGCATCCCATGAGAAATGAAACTGTATATGGTAATTTCAAGTGTTTAATCAAGATAAAAACACAAGAAATTTGCAAAGCATAAATTCACCTTAGTGAATAATCTACCATCTATCTTTTTACACACCAAGAACAGAACCAATAAAAACTAAACTTACCATATAAAACACAATAGCATATTCTGAATCTGAAACAGGAAACAAATAGCAATTTCGTATCGAAACACTCTTAACTCCCCTTTCGGCCATATATCCATTTCCACCCTTGAAAATCCAATCAACATAAAACATGATTTACATCTAAGTATCAATTTAAACAATTCTAATACCATGCTCCTGCTCACAAATCAGCAAGACACACAAATTTCATATACCAAACACAATCAAACACTATAACCCCATCATGGCCGAAATACATCAGACACAAAGCATCTACTCAACATACTTCTATACCATGATCTCTACTAAACTCACTGCCAAGTTATCCCCTAATTCATTTGATTTCCTTTCAATTTCAAAATTAAAACCAATAAAATCGAAAACCCCCAAAATTTCCCCAATTGTCTAGGGTTCTGCCGAATCTCCATATAATACTTTAATCTTACCAATTTCAAAATTAAAATCATTGTTAAGTATATTATTTTATTTATAATTTTATTATCTAATCCAATTATTCAATTAATTATCAAATCTGTGAGAATTTGTGAAGAAAATGTCTATAAACATTTGCTTGATTTAGAACTTATAATGAGAGGCCTTTATATAGGCATTATACAACTACCATATTAAATACACAACTACCATAATAAATACACAACAACACAGCTACCAACTACACACTACATAACTAATTCCAACACCCAATTAATTTCAACACTCCCCCTCAAGCTGGAGCATACATGTTATATGCACCAAGCTTATTATTAATGAAATCAATACGAGGACCGCAAAGAGACTTAGTAAGGACATCTGCTAATTGACCGACAGAGTTGACAAAGCTAGTAGCAATATATCATGATAAAATTTTCTCTCTGATAAAGTGATAATCCACTTCTATATGTTTGGTCTTCTCGTAAAACACAGGATTAGAGGCGATATGTAATGCTGCCTGGTTGTCACAGATTAGTTTCATTTGTGCTCCTCCTCCAAATTATAATTTTTGTAGTAACTGTTTCAACCATATCAGCTAACATGTTGCTAAGGCCATAGCTCTATATTCTGCCTCTGCACTAGACTTGGCAACAGCAACTTATTTCTTACTCTTCCATGATATGAGATTACCTCTAATCAGAACACAATAACCTATAGTAGAGCGTCTATCTGACGGAGAACCTGCCCAATCTGCATCAGAATAACCAATAACCTGAGTATGTCCCTTATCTTCATATAGTAGACCTTGGTTGATGCTCTTTTAACATATCTAAGAATGCGTATAACAACATCCCAAGGACTTTGGCAAGGGGTTTGTAGAAACTGACTAGACACACTTACAACAAAAGAAATATCCGGTCGTGTGATGGTAAGGTAGTTTAGCTTCCTAACTAATGTCATGTATTGTCCAGGATCATCCAATGGTTCTCCGATTAGCTTCCTATACTCTTCGGGATTCTCCAACGGCTCCCCCTCTTTTGGTAGGAGTTTAACATTGGAATCCATAGGTGTGTCCACCGGTCTGCAATCTAACATACCAGTCTCCTAAAGAATATCCAATGCATACTTCCTATGGGAAATAGCTACCCTAGAGTTAGATTGTGCCACCTCTATGCAAGAAAGTACTTGAGTTGTCCCAAATCCTTAGTCTGGAAATGATTAAATATGTGTGTTTTTAGCTCCCGAATACCCTCTTGATCACTTCCAGTGATGACGATATCATCCACATAAACTACTAAGTATATACATTTGCCATTGGAATGGCGGTAGAAAACTGAGTGCTCAGGTTCACTACGAGTCATACCAAAATCTGTAATTACAGCACTGAACCTCCCAAACCAAGCACGAGGAGACTGTTTTAATCAATCATCGCCTGCTTCCACCCGGGGTGGGATAATGCCTCACTGAGCTTTTTAGAAATATAAACAGAAGACAAAGTGGAAACAAAAGCATAATATGGAGTAGATAAATGATGATAACTCATAAATGTGTATATAGGATGAGGATTGCGAGTGGAACAAATACCTTTGCTTGTAGGGTAGACAGATCCATAGTAGGATTGTAATAGGACCATGTAGGGCAGGCAGATCCATAGTAGTGGTAGGAGTTGGAGCAGGGTGTGAGTCAGCCTGGAGAGGTGGGGGGCGATGACGATGTTGGTAGACCTGAAGAGGACGAGGTGATGGGACAACCTCTGATGAAGGACTATAGAATGGAACGGGAAGAACCTCCGGATGGAGTGTAATGGGCGGTGTATCTGGAGAGAAAAATGGGATGACTCAAAGAAGGTAAATTTAGCAGAAATGATGTAATGGTCAATAATGGGAGAATAACAACGATACCCTTTTTGAAGTCGAGAGTAACCCAAGAAGATACATTTGATAGACTTAACACTCAGTTTATCCCGACCCGTGTCAAGTTATGGACAAAGCAAACACAACTGAATATGCGAAAGGGTAAATGATGGAGAGGTTGAGTGGGAAATAGAATGGAGTGGGGAAGTTGATTTTGTTAAACAAATGAAGACATACGATTAATAAATAGCAAGCTGTGAGAACAACATCCCCCCAGAAACGAAATGGCAGATGATTGTGGAGTAGAAAGGTACGAGCCGTGTCAATGAGATGTCTGTTTTTACGTTCAACGACACCATTTTGTTGGGGTGTGTGAGCACAAGAGGACTCATGAAGAATACCGAAAAAGGACATGAAGTTTTTGAACGGGGGGTAGAAAAATATTCACGAACATTATCACTGCGTAATATGCATATAGGAACACCGAATTGAGTTTGAATCTCAGCACAGAAGGCTTTAAAGGTCGAAAATAACTCAGAACGATCTTTAAGTAAGAAGAGCCAAGTGTTTCGAGAATGGTCATCAATAAATGTAAAAAAAATAGTGAAATCCCAAAACATAGTTCACATGACAGGGACCCCAAACATCAGAATGAACTAAGTCAAATAGGGACGCAGCTCGATTATTGATACGCTTGGGAAACTTAGTACGAGTTTGTTTACCAAGTTGACACAACTCACAATTAAAGGAAGATAAAGCAGAAAGATGCGGAGCTGACTTCTGGAGCTTGGACAGACTGGGGTGACCCAACCGATAATGAATGATTTGGGCAGAATCAGAAGAAGTGCAAGCAACGAAAGATAGTGACTTTGAAAGGTGATGAAGGCCTTGTGACTCACGTCCTGTACCAATCATCCGTCTCGTACTCTGGTCCTGCACGACAACAGAATTATTAAGAAAAAGTGACAGATCAGTTAAGATCATGAGTAAGTTTACTAACGGAAATAAGATTAGAAGGACAACCGGGTACATAAAGAACATGGGTCAATGGTAAGGAATGAACATGAGAAGCTCGTCTAATACCCTTAGCAACGGTTTTAGAGCTATTAGTAAGGGTAACCATATGGAGAGAATCTGAACCGGTTAAAGATTAGAAAATGTGTGGATTACAAGAAATATGATCAGAGGCTCCATAATCAATAACCCAGGGGCCGATAGGAGAGGACTGAGTGAGGCAGGCCACAGAATTACCAGTGTGGGCAACAGAAGCAGAGGATGGTTGCTGAGAGGCCTGATACTAAAGGAAAGTAGCATAATCCGGGCCAGATAAGGTAACCTGCTGAGATGAGTGCTTAGAAGAAATAGGAGAGATAATATCGTCAACTTGAGCAACCTTGGCAGTAGAGGGACGAGGGGGTTTCCCATGAAGTTGATAGCAACGCTCTCGGGTGTGGCCAAACTTTTGACAGTAACTACAGTTGGGACGCACTCCTCGGTGAATATGGGATCCACGATTGCCCGTGGAACTTCCCTGGCTGCAAAGATAGAAAGCTCTGCGGAGTGGGACTCAGAGTCAATGACGGAAGTGGAGGAGACTCGAAAATCATTGTTAAGTATATTATTTTATTTATAATTTTATTATCTAATCCAATTACTCAATTAATTATCAAATCTAAATCCATCAAACAAGGAAAAACTCAAGGAAATCACTGCATAATATACTTACAATTGCATCTCTCTCCCTCTGTTTCTCCTTCTCGGCCTTCTTCCTCCCTCTCTCTTTTTCGGTCTGCTCTGTTCTTCTTCTTCTCTTCTCGTTCTATCTCTCTCGGCCTGACCCTTTCTTTTTTTTTTTCTCTATTTCTTTCTGGATTTCTTGCTTCGGTCTTCTTCTGCCCTTCTTCTTTTTGGTTCTTTGGCCTTCTTTCTTCTTTCGGCCTGTGTGTATTTTGTGTGTGTGTGTGTGTTAATTAATTTAATGTGTATGTGTGTCACGTGTGAGTGTGTGTTATAAATGTGTGGTGTGTGTTTATTACACATGTGTGAGTGTAGAGCCTTCTAGAATTATTTACACTTATTTGGAAATTCTCAATTTAATCCCTCAATTTTATTTATTTTTTTCTTTTAATTAATTTCTCAATAAAAGTCCTCATTATACAAAAAAATTGACCTCGCGTTATGACGCGACCTTACAAGCGAAAATAAATTTACGCGATCTCGCTAAAATGACCCGGGTCATTACAGACGCTTGTTATGTTTCGTCCAATAAAATTATGTTAGATGCTCGATACGAATTTATGATGATGGATTTTGAAATTGATTTTTGTTTACAGTAAGAGAGTTTTTCAAATACTTTTTCAAGAAAATTTTGAAAGAGATTGACTTACCTTTTCCATTTTAATGATATCAGAAATTAACAGATTTCAGACTATCAACATCATAAAAGTATTATGGTTGTGTCACTTCTAGTTGGGATGATATATGTATTTGTTTGGATAAAACTTAATGTTAGTTACAAGAGCACGTAAGTAACTTTATAGTTAGTCACATATATTTTAAGTATTGTGATGGTGATGTATGTTTTATTGTCAGCCATACAAAGTTGTATATACGATGGTATATGTAAGTATGTAAACTTTGATATTGATGTCGTTTACATATATGATATAGAATGAAAAGATGTGAAATTAATGAGTTTCGTTTTGTATTTTGGACAAAATAGATAGTATGAAATTTATATTACGTTTTTCATTTTTGATATTGTACTTGATTACCTGTTGTTGGACAATTATGACCCATAGCGTCACTATTTATAAAAGACATTGTGTTTTTTGTACAAATTAACTATGTGACAATAGAAATTGCATTTTATCATTTTGTAATTTGATTACTTAAATATATATAAATGATAAAAGTCCTTATGATTAGTTCCGGATTATAAGATATGTGACAATATCAATCCATAAAGGTTTAATCATTAAATATCCCTAGTCGTAGTATTATCGAGACTGGACATTGATAATGCGGAATACACTAGTATTGCACTTGTGCGTGTTATGGAAGCATAACAGCATAGTTCTCATATATTTAAGTATTAGATACTTATGCAAGTGTGATAGGAGGTTGTGTTTATCGATGGTACGGAAACAACGTCGCTCTGGATAGACCCCTCGAAATCCCATTGGTAGTATGACTATGTGTCTATGGGAATCCGCATTAGGGTAGGTGTATTTGGTCTTAACCTGGGACTTGCATAGCTAGTACTTGCGACAATCAATACGTTTTGGTTTTGGTCATCCATGACTTTAACAGGTTATGTGTATGCCTCTTCTGGGTTTATTGAGAACGTAGTGTATTGGGTGTGATGTCAAGACGGAAGTATCACTTCATTCATATGGAGATGATGATCACGCAAGGATACAGAACTGGTACTCTAATGGGTTGCAACCATCGGGATAATATGACAAGGTCGTGATTATCCGATTAAAGAGACTAGTTGCTTGTGATCCGATATATGCTTCGAATGGGGCAGACACTTTTCCAGCCTCAGGCCTTGCATGTGACATCTGATACTAGATCGCAACACGCAATACTACGTATACTACGCCTGACAAAGATTATATATTCCTTTAAGAATATTTCTGGAGAATTGGGTAGGCACAGTGCTTTGCTAGAAGCCAACCATGTCTCGTAAATAGGTAAAAAAGTGGTACGAGGTATGCACGTGTTCGGATAGTCCGACGACCGGATTTACTGCCTACATATCCAGGGATCTCATGGGTTGCTTCCCAAAGATTCACCGATGACGTATGATTCGAACATAATTAATCTGGAATTAATTACAGAGAGATTTTATCTGGTATAAAATAATACTTAAAGAGAGAGAACGATTAATTTGGAATTAATTGATAAAATAATATATTTGATATATTAAATGAAATTAGATTTCATAACGGAATTAAAATAGGATTTTAATTCGGGCGAACGAATTAATTTAGAATTAATTCGGTGAATAGTAATTTTGCTAGGCATAATTATTTAATTAAATTTGATTTAATTACGTCGCAACGGAAAATTTGTTAATTCGGAATTAACGAATCCGAGCCCAGGAGTGTTTGCGGGCACACTCGGATTTTGAATTCAAGTGGGTCCCATATGTCACATCACAAGTCACATCACTTGCCATTTGCTTACCTTTTTGGTGATGGGATTTGGTGAGTTGATGGTGGCTTACAAAACACTCCACCTTTTAAATGATGATTGAATTTTACCAAAACTTGGTTTTGGTATATCTTATTTGTTTTTTGGAAATCATTTACACAAGTCATCACTTTTAACAAAATAGAAAACTCTCTATTTTTCGTGAGCTTCACCAAGGAAAAGGAAAAATTGTTGCTTCTTTTTCTTTCAAGCTAGCACTTGTGGAATCATATTAGGTGATAGGGAAACTATTCCCAAGAACTTAGAATCTCAAATCTCAAAGCTTGGAGCTTGGATTCATCAATCAAAGAGGAGCTTGAAGGATCTTCTCAAAGTAAATTTTTGTTTACAACGCATCCTACAACCGTTCTTTGTAAGTATGTTTACGCCATTCTTACTCTTGTATTCACATGTTTCATGCTTTATATGATCTTGGGATGACCTTAGAAACCCAATAATGGAATCATGGAGCCTATTTGAGCATGAAATTTGATTAGGGTTCTTAACATAAAATTTGGGTAAATTTGATTTGAACATGATTTGATCAATTTGTTTGCTTGAGTATGCTTGTATGTTGATAACTTAGAGTTATGCATGATCAATTTTACGAAAAATTAATTGGCTTAATTTTCCCCAATTTTGCTATGTTGGCCGAATGCTATATGAAACCCTAGGTCATGGTGATTTTTGTTTTTTAAATCATTGGATGAGTTTAAAGACATGATATATATTGATTTATGATTTAATTAGATTAAAATCAAAATCGGATATAAAATCATCATAATGCTGTGACCATAAGAAGCATGAAATGAGTTGATTTTGGTTTCAATAATGTTGGACATGTGTTGAAAAATTAATGCATGATTAATTGATTAAATTAGTATTTTGGAAATGTTAATTTAGATATTGATTAAATCATGATATTTGGAATATTAATATTTAATTAATTGGGCCTAATTTGAATTGGGCTAATGATGTTGTATTTGGGCCTAATGGGCTTGGTTGGGCCAAGTTGGTTTAGGACAATTGGATTGGATCCAATTGGGCCTAAACCATTCCAATAAGTCCAAATATAACAAATGAGCCTTTAAACATTTAATTGGGCCTAATGGGCCAACATTGATTTCTTGGCAAATAGGGTGATTCCTTAATTGGGCATTGGTATTTAGGTTTGACCCATATTTACCAAAGCCCATGCCTTAAGAAATTAATTAAAAGCCCATTGGACTTTAATTAAATGAACATTGGATGTTAATTGGGCTTTGAGACCCATTAAGATTAGATTTAGAATCTAAGTAGTAAAGACGCATTAAAAAGTGTAATTATTTAATTTGGAATTAAATATAGAATTAGTATTGAATACAAATTAAATTAGATTTAAAATGTAGTTCGATATAATTCAAGAATTCGTACTTTGAGTACTTATTCTTAACGAGTTGGGCTCGCGTAAATCAAATCGTTGTTTGAACATTGGATGATCACTTTATTCAAAGATTAATTAATTGGATTAGATTGATTGAATAACATGCTTTGTGTGAATACATGGATGTGTTGTATGAATAATGTATATCATATGGATATTAGAAGGGAAATGGAAATTTTGGAAATTGTTTGTAAATTTAGATTTATAAATTGGACCTGCGTGTCCAGCCTTATCTCTCGATTCTTTTTAATTCTCTTATCACCTAATTCCCCTCAATGTTAATGAGGTTTCTTTAATTGTATTATGTAATTGGGTAGATGTAAGAATAGTGCTAGCCGGGGAGAGGAAATGGAGTGATTTGTTCTACGAACATATGTGAGATATCCATCCGCATATCATTATTAATTTAATTTACCGCGCCTTATTATGATTTTAGAGTGCATGCTTAAGGGTGTATGATGAGACCTAAACAAAGATAATTATTGGTTGCCAATTACGCGAAAAAACCTCAACAAATATTAAGCGTTTTCCTTCCATTGAGTGATTCTTTCTCAAGATCCAAGATTGGCACTGGTTGTTGGCCAAAGTCAAGACCTTGTCCATCGCGGATGTGTTTGAATCATGAAGGCTTTGTTCCATATCGTATGTCTTGTCAAAGTTGTGATTTGTTGGCCAAAGTCAAGATCACTTATTGTCCATCGACATCGATTACGAAGCTTTCCAAAGTCAATGGGTTCCGCTTAACTGGAATTATTAATCTTGTTGTGCCAAAACCAAGGCTTAGTTGATTCAGAGGAAAAGGTTAGGAAAATATATTGGATATATGGCATATATATTGTATATATGTTTCGGACTTGGAGGTCCACTACCTACCGAATCTAGGAATTGGATGAGATCCAATTGATCTTAGAGATCTACCTTGTTAAATATCATACAGCTTGTTGGCCAAAGTCAAAGTTGTGTGTTATTTAACGGGATCCTAGCCCACTAGGAAAATAGGTTCCTGAGTACTCAACAGAGGGTTAGAGGCTCGCCAAAAATAGTGGGAGGCCAGTATTGAATTTGCAATTTCGTTCAAATACTTGGCTTTACGCGCTTTCAAAATTATTTCGTCAATTATTTTATTAGTTGGACTAATATTTTATTATTTTTCTTGTAACAGTTAGACTGTACCCATACATCATTAATTGAATAGTTTGACTATTGCAATTAAGATGACATGAAAGTTAAGCATTAGAGATATTATCATGGGCGACAATGTCTTTAATGGCATACACTTTCAAGATTTGGACATGAATCTCAGGATTGTCCTGGGATCCGAGAAGTTGCACTACACTATAGAGAGACCTCTTGGGCCTAAGCCTATATCTGATCAGATAGTTGAGCTACAGCTTTGGAAGATCCATAGCGATGATAACTTCACTGTTCAATCTATAATGCATGCTGCAATGACTCAACAATTCCGTCGACAGACAAAGGATTGGATCCCTATAATATGATGGCGAAGTTGCATGATCTTCATCAATTTAATCTCAGATCGCAGATATATGAGTTACAAAAGAAGCTCTTTCGTGCTCGCATGTTGAGAGGGTACATCTGTTGAGCACCATGTGTCATAGATGATTACTGACATTGAGCAGCTGGGACAGATGGGCATTGTCTTCGAGGCTGAGACTTCAATAGATTTGATCTTACACTCTCTCCCCGACACTTGGAGTGGGTTCATCATGAACTACAATATGATGAACCAAGACCAAACTCTTGGAGAGCTGATGTCCAAACTGCGCGAAGCAGAAAAAGAGCTCCTAAAGGGCAAGAAGCGCGAGGCGTACTTTGCTTCAACATCTCAGACTCCGAGGGCTTGGCCCAAGGCGAGTGGATGTGTAAAGAAGAAGAAGAAGAAGAAAGGCAAGGCCAAATCGTCAAAACCTTCTAGGAAGGGTAAGGATAAATCCCAAGATGTATGTCTGCAGTGCGGCAAGCGGGGTCACTGGAAGCATGCCTTGGACAAATCCCAAGATGTACAAGGCACACATGAAGGAAATCAAAGCGGGCAAGGCACCGGCTTCATGTATGTTTGTTATAGAAATAAACATGTCTACTACTAGTTTTAAAAATTGGATTTTTGATTATTGTTATGGTACTCATATATGTACTGATGTGCAGGATCTGCAGATTAGCAGGAGACTGACCTCAGGAGAGATTGACATCCGCGTTGGAAATGGGACACGAGTCGCCGTTTTGGCCGTTGGCACTTTTGTTTTGGAACTGCCCTCGGGGCATGTACTTAAACTTACAGACTGTTATTATGTACCTAGTTTGACTATGAATATTATTTCCGTATCTATGTTAGCCCAATGTGGGTATACTTTTGTATTTAGAAACACTGGGTGTTTTATGTATAAAAATGATATGGAGATTTGCACTGCTGATGTAAATAATGGTCTTTATATTTTGAATATAAATCAATCTCAAACATATAATGTAACAAACAAAAGGCTTAAACTAAGTAACAAAGATGAAACTTATATGTGGCATTGTCGTCTGGGAAAAATTAACAAGACTCGCATATCCACACTTTCGAAGAGTGGGTACTTTGACGAATTTGATCCAAATTCATATGACGTCTGTGAATCTTGTTTATTAGGCAAAATGCCTAAATCACCTTTTAACGGTAATGGTGCACGTGCCACCGAACTGTTAGCCCTCGTTCATAGTGACGTATGTGGGCCCATGTCTTGCCAGGCTAGAGGTGGATATGAATACTTTGTAACTCTTACGGATGATGCATCGCGTTATGGTTATGTGTATCTTATGAGACACAAGTCGGAAACCTTTGAGAAATTCAAAGAGTTTCGAAACGATGTAGAAAAACATACCGGTAAAAGTATTAAGACATTACGGTCGGACCGTGATGGCGAATACTTAAGCCGTGAGTTTCTTGATTACTTGAAAGAATATGATATTCTTTCACAGTGGACTCCTCCTGGAACACCGCAATTAAATAGTGTGTCAGAACAGAGAAACCGAACTTTGTTAGACATGGTAAGGTCTATGATGAGTCGCACATAGCTACCTATTTCCTTATGGGGATATAAATTGAACAGTACAATACTTATTTTGAATAAGGTTCCGTCAAAGTCTGTTCAACAGACACCATATGAAATATGGACAGGAAAGAAACTTGGTTTCTCATTCCTGAAGATTTGGGGATGCTGGGCATACGTCAAACGTTTGGAAGGTGCCAAACTTGAACCCAAATCAGATTAATGCTTATTTGTAGGATATCCTAGGGAAACCAAAGGATATTACTTCTATCACCCACAAGAGAATAAAGTATTTGTTGCTTTACATGCGGTTTTCCTTGAGAAGGAATTCCTAAATGCAGTTGTTAGTGGGAGGAAAGTAGAACTCGATCAAAATCGGAGTGATACTGTTCCTGGCACAGAATCCTTAACGGAACATGAACAATTCATCAGGGGTGAAACTGTACCACAATCTTCGAATACACAAGAACCGTGTAGGTCGGAGAGAGTCAGAAAACAACCTGAGAGGTATGGGTTTCTGATCTCACCTCATTTGGATATTAATCTTATTGAGGAAGACGAACCGGCTACGTATGAGGAAGCGATACAAGGTATCGACTCCACTTTATGGAAAGAGGCCATGAAGTCTGAAATGGATTCCATGTACACCAACGAAGTTTGGACAATAGTTGATGCACCAGAAGGCGTAAAGCCTATTGGTTGCAAATGGGTCTTCAAGAAGAAGACCGACATGGATGGCAACATACAAACGTACAAAGCTAGCTTGTAGCGAAAGGGTATCGTCAACGACATGGTGTCGATTACGACGAAACTTTTTCACCCTTTGCCATGATTAAATCCATTCGGATAATCCTTGCTATTGCTACATATTTCGATTACGAGATATGGCAGATGGACGCCAAAACCGCTTTCCTTAACGGAAACCTTTTGGAGGATGTTTATATGCAACAACCTGACGATTTTGTCGTACCAAGACTTGCAAACAAGATTTGTAAGTTAAATCGATCCATTTATGGATTGAAGAAAGCATCGCGTTCTTGGAACCAACGTTTTGATGAGATCATAAAAGAATATGATTTCGTTCAAAACGATGATGATCCTTGTGTATATAAGAAGGTTAGTGGGAGTGCACTGACATTCATTATCCTTTACGTTGATGATGTATTGTTTATTGGCAATGACATTTGTAGGACACAGAAATCGGCGACGCTGTTCTAGGCTCGTGGCCTAGTTGGGAGTACGAAATAGTCCGCGGAGGGAACTAAACTGGAGAAATAACATGGAGTTGCCAGCCGGTGTGAACCGGGACAACTATTTAAGGCCGCACTCACCCCTCGCAAGGGAAGACCTCAAACCATTGGGTTCGGAATGGTCCCTTACTTATATCACTTGTAATGATATGATTTGTGCAATAAACTAACCGAATCTACACAACATGTATGCTCAAAGGTAGCCTACGCCTAAGTTCGCATGCATAATAATAATAATGAAACCTTTTTTGGATAAGGTATAATAATGAAACCTATATCTAAGTTCGCATACTTCAAAGTAAATTGTCATAACGACAAACACGCAATAACATACAATTATCACACAAGCAGCTCAATTATCTAATGCGGAAAATAAATAATAATCTAAGCATAAATAGAAATTAAATCCCTAATATGATATAAAACAACCTAATCATGCATAAAGAAAGAAACTTCTATCGACCAAATCATGCTTAAGATAAATAACATGCTAACAACCTAATCATGCTCGAATACAATGTTGGATGAAACGAAATATGTGTGTCTCTTAAGTAGTACGTGGCATTGTATCCCGAGTGCAAACCGCACTACCGTCCATTCGGATTTGGCTACGGAATTTACGTCCGGGTTTCCATCCGATATACCACAAAAGAGAACACACCTTCCGTTCATCCGGAATTCACATCATGCCTCAACAAATGACTCTCATACGATAATATATTAAAATAAATAACAAAAAAAATGAAAGATAATAAATAAAGAAGATGCCCTCAGGTCTAACCTCTTTTGTCGTCTCTCGGAAGCGCATTACACGGCCGTCGGAAGGGTTGATATTCCGTAACTTTCCTGGTTCACTAATCCAACATTTTTCCTCGCTGTTTCGCTGTTTGGGCTGCTGTTTTCACTCCGTTTCGCTGTGGTTTTAAGGGTATTTTCTGATCACTGTTTTGGGTTAATTCGGGGACTGTTTTGGGCAGTTGTTAGGTGTAGTTTTGGGGGTTATTCTGGGCTATTTTGGTGGGTAAGTGGCTGCTGTTTTGGTGTGTGAGTGCGTGAGCTGTGTGAAGGGTCTGTTGTGCTAGGCGTGAGAGGCATATTTGTGTCGTTGATTTAAGGGGTAAAGGGCATGTGGTGGCAGGCGGGTTGAGTGAAGGGATCTTAGGCGTGAAGTGGCTGTGTTTGAATTAGCTGTGTGTGCTGGCTACGTGAGGGTGTTAAATGCAGGGGGCATGTGGCTTACGGTGTGAAGGCTTATGAGGGGCAAGTTGGTTGCATGGGCAGTAACGTGAGTATGGTGCGTGTTGCTGTTGGTGCTTGTGAGGTCCAATCGTGAGGGTGAGGTGAGTGTGTGCTGCTGAGGGTGCAACGTGAGTGTGGCGAGAGTTTGTGGGCTCGACAGTGTGGTGTGAGGGCAAGGGCGTGAGAGAAGTGGTGTGAGAGCAGTGGCGTGAGGGTAGTGAGGGGAAACAAATGTGAAGCTTTAGGGTGTTTTTTTTGTTCGTTTGGTTTTTCAGAGAGGGAGGAGAGAGCTGATGAGTGTTTATGATTTTTTATTCTCTTTGTGAGTGCCGTGTATGTCTAGAGAGCAAGGGTTGAAGTTTGTGTTATTTTTTTTAATGACAATCTAGGGTTGCATGGATTTTAAGGAAAGAGATCAAGTAAATAAGGCATGTGTGGTATTTGATTTAATTAGTTTAGGCAAGGATATTTATTTTTTTGGTGGGAATTTCTTTAAATTGGTAGGTGATTTATTTAAATAGGAAGAGATTTATTTTAATTTTGGAATTTAATTTAATTGGATTTTAATTGGATTTTAAATTCAATTTAATTAATTTAATGGGTTTTAATTGGATTTAATTTATGAATTTAATTTAATTAAGATTTCAATTTAATTGGTTTCAATTTTAATTTCATTTCAATTTAATTGGTTTTGAATTTAGTTTCTGACATGTTTTTTAAATGGTTTAATTATTTGGATTGGGCTTGGGCGAAGTGGGTTTGGTGTATATTTCAAGGGTTTTGGCCAATGTGCTTTAAAACGGAGGTCCAACAAGCGAGCCCAAAGCTAAACAAGCGAATAAAATCTAACAAAAATACTGATTCCCTTCCGACGTCCGTTTCCCGCGACTTTCGCAACTTAAAAGGTAATGCCTCCATACGAGACTCAACATAGGGACTTATATGCAAAAATGTAGTGCCTACAACATTCCCATGTTAACATTGGTGAAAGCTTGGCTTTCATTAAAATTCTCCATGAAGGATCTGGAGAAGCAGCCTTTATTCTAGGAATAAAGATCTACCGGGATAGATCTAGAAAGCTTCTTGGACTCTCCCAGAGCACGTACATTGACAAAATTTTGAAGAGATTCAACATGGATCAGTCCAAGATGGGACTGTTGCCAGTGTCACATGGCGTCACTCTATCTAAGGACATGTGTCTTAAAACTCAAGGTGAGAGAGACAACATGAGTCGGATCATGTTCGCCTCGGCAGTTGGATCGATCATGTATGCCATGATATGTATTCGACCTGATGTCTTGTATGCTTTGAGCATGTGTAGTCACTATTAGGCCGATCCAGGTGATGGTCACTGGATGGCGGTTAAGAATATCCATAAGTATCTTAGACGAACTAAGAATGCTTTCTTAATCTATGGAGATGGAGAACTTGAGGTAACTGGGTATACCGATGCAAGTTTCCAAACTGATAAAGACGACTGCAAGTCGCAATCCGGGTACATATTTTGTTTGAATAACGGAACAGTAAGCTGGAAATCTTCCAAGCAAGAGACTGTTGCCGATTCAACAACAGAAGCGGAGTATATTGCTACAGCTGAAGCAGCAAAAGAGGCAGTTTGGATCTGTAAATTCCTAATTGGATTAGGAGTAGTTCCGTTAGCAGCTGAGCCCGTTCCATTATATTGTGACAAAACGGGGCTATAGCGCAGGCTAAGGAACCGCGGTCATATCAACAATCCAAGCATGTTCTTCGACGTTTCCATCAGATTCGTGAGATCATACATCGTGGCGATGTGAAGATCGAGAAGGTCGCATCAGATGACAACATTGCAGATCCGCTGACGAAAGCTATTCCTTAGCAAAAGTTTGAGCGACATGTACATAGTTCAGGTGTTAGATGCTTGAGTGACTGGCTATAGGCCAAGTGGGAGATTGTTGGACAATTATGACCCATATCGTCACTATTTGTAAAAGACATTGTGGTTTTTGTACAAATTAACTATGTGACAATAGAAATTGCATTTTATCATTTTGTAATTTGATTACTTAAATATATATATATAATTATAAAAGTCCTTATGATTAGTTTCAGATTATAAAATATGAGACAATATCAATCTATAAAGGTTTAATCATTAAATATCCATAGTCGTAGTATTATCGAGACTGGACATTGATAATGGGGAATATACTAGTATTGCACTTGTGCGTGTTATGGAAGCGTAACAACATAGTTCTCATATATTTAAGTATTGGATATTTATGCAAGTGTGATAGGAGGTTGTGTTTACCGATGGTACGGAAACAGCTTCGCTCTGGATAGACCCCTCGGAATCCCATTGGCAGTATGACTATGTGTCTATGGGAATCTGCATCAGGGTAGGTGTATTTGGTCTTAACCTGAGACCTGCATCGCTAGTACTTGCGACAATCAATACGCTTTGGTTTTAGTCGTCCAGGACTTTAACAGGTTCTGTGTACGCCTCTTCTGGGTTTATTGAGAATCATATTGTATTGGGTGTGATGTCAAGATGGAAGTATCACTTCAGTCACAGAGGGATACATAACTGGTACTCTAATGGGTTGCAACCATCCGGATAATATGACAAAGTCATGATTATCCGATTAAAGAGACTAGTTGATTGTGATCCGATATATCCTTCGTACGGGGCAGACACTTTTCCAGCCCCAGGCCTTGCATGTGACATCTGATACTGAATTGCAATACGCAATTCTGCGTATACTACGCCTGACGAAGATTATATAATTCTTTAAGAATATTTCTGGAGAATTGGGTAGGCACGGTGCTTTGCTAGAAGCCAACCATGTCTCGTAAATCGGTAAAAATGTGTATGAGGTACACACGTGTTCGAATAGTCCGACTACCGGATTTACTGGCAACATATCCAGGGATCTCATGGGTCGCTTCCCAAAGATTCACCGATGACGTATGATTCGAACATAATTAATATGGGATTAATTACGGAGAGATTTTATCTAGGATAAAATACAATTTGAAGAGAGAGAACGATTAATTTGGAATTAATCGATAAAATATTATATTTGATATATTAAATGAAATTAGATTTCATAACGGAATTAAAATAGGATTTTAATTCGGGCGAACGAATTAATTTAGAATTAATTCGGTGAATAGTAATTTTGCTAGGCATAATTATTTAATTAAATTTGATTTAATTACGTCGCAACGGAAAATTCGTTAATTCGGAATTAAAGAATCCAAGCCCATGAGTGTTTGCGGGCCCACTCGGATTTTGAATTCAAGTGGGTCCCACATGTCACATCACAAGTCACATCACTTGTCATTTGCTTACCTTTTTGGTGATGGGATTTGGTGAGTTGGTGGTGGCTTACAAAACAGTCCACCTTTTAAATGATGATTGACTTTTACCAAAACTTGGTTTTGGTATATCTTATTTGTTTTTTGGAAATCATTTACACAAGTCATCACTTTTAACAAAATAGAAAACTCTCTATTTTTCGTGAGCTTCACCAAGGAAAAGGAAAAATGTTGCTTCTTTTTCTTTCAAGCTAGCACTTGTGGAATCATATTAGGTGATAGGGAAACTATTCCCAAGAACTTAGAATCTCAAATCTCAAAGCTTGGAGCTTGGATTCATCAATCAAAGAGGAGCTTGAAGGATCTTCTCAAAGTAAATTTTTGTTTACAACGCATCCTACAACCGTTCTTTGTAAGTATGTTTACGCCATTCTTACTTCTTGTATTCACATGTTTCATGCTTTATATGATCTTGGGATGACCTTAGAAACCCAATAATGGAATCATGGAGCCTATTTGAGCATGAAATTTGATTAGGGTTCTTAACATAAAATTTGGGTAAATTTGATTTGAACATGATTTGATCAATTTGTTTGCTTGAGTATGCTTGTATGTTGATAACTTAGAGTTATGCATGATCAATTTTACGAAAAATTAATTGGCTTAATTTTCCCCAATTTTGCTATGTTGGCCGAATGCTATATGAAACCCTAGGTCATGGTGATTTTTGTTTTTTTAATCATTGGATGAGTTTAAAGACATGATATATATTGATTTATGATTTAATTAGATGAAAGAAAATCTTCGGAAACGTTTTCGGAAGATTTTCCAAAAACGGGTAAATCGAGAATTTATGGTAACTGATGACTTAGGTTAGTTTATAATGATATTTTAAGATTACTGAAACTGAAAGTATTGAAATCGTACCTGATTTGTTTATTCCATAAAAATCTAGGATTTTGTCGTAGTTTAGTCGAGAACTCCGTAAATCGTGATTTTGACGATATTTCGCCATTTGCTTTGACATATGTTGTTAGGACCTAGAATGATTACGAAGCCAAGTAAGTAACCTATGCGATGAGTACTTGAATATTGATTTATCTCTCTATATATAGAGAGAGATGATTGAAGTGTTTAAGTTAAGACGAGAATAGATAAGAGATGGTATTGAGAAAGAAGTGCGAGACTATGTATAGCCAAGTAATTGACCACCACATGGATTTTTTTGGTTATTGCTATGATATAAAGTGAAGTAATTGACGAGCTCAATGTCTATATACTTGTGTTTATGTATCTAAGTGTATGAATATGTAATGGTACATGTATATATATATATATATGAACTAGTATATGTATAAGTATTGGTACACGTATTTGTATTGGTATGTGATGATAAGCTATGGATAATTTGAGTATGTAAGATCGGTAAATAAAATAAGTCATGGTTTCTAAATTTGTATTTGTATTTGTAGATGTGTGTTATAGGAATAAGTTTATTAATGACTAATGTATACGATTTAGCTGTATAAAGGTTGAGTTGGTGTAAGTTAAGCCTTTCATGATTGATAAACGTATGTGGCTGACAAGATACGAATATGAATGAAAGTGTATAATGGGTAAGATACATGATATTTCAGAAAAAATGTTGAAAACAGTGTATGTCTGATCGATAGGTAAAGGATATGAGGACACTGAAAGTCTATGGTATCAGAAATTTGAAATAACGAGTATATTCATATGTTTGATGTATATACGTGTGTGTATGATGATATGAATGATAATCAATGTTTCACATGTATGTGTACGTATATGTGAGATCGTGTGATGAGTTTGTTTCAAGTGATATGTGTGCATGTGTGTGTTTAATTGGTCGATAATCTCGAGGTGTAGTAGTCAAGCATGTTAGGAATCAGTTCGAAAGGAATTCATCTCATACTTATTCTAAAATAGGTAATGAGTCATGTATGAGCATTATATATATGAGCCATCTATATGTAGACATGTAAATATGAAAATTTGACATGGATAAAGTACAAAGGATAACAAATGTTGATAACTCTGAACTCGTCGTAACTTAGTAAATTTGAAAAACTTCTAATGTGATTGATTTAAATGTTCTATTTGTAGTACTGGCATGGTTACTTATTGAGTTTTTACAACTCACACCAAACCAGTTTGATAACTTTATGGGTTAGATACTAAGTGGGTCAACCACTTTGGCTTTGGAAGTCATGCTCGAGACGTGGATCACCCAAGCGCCAGTCACCCTTGCAAGTGTCATGTGAGAAGTTTTAGAAGCTTAAGAAGTTTAGGATAATTTTTTATTGTTTTGGTTGTCATGCTGAGCACGCTGTTTGTATATATTAAGTAAATATTTTGATTGATTATGATGTTGTGGGCACAGAACCCTTGAGTGTTGATAGATGATGTGGGCAAGGAGCCCTTAAGATATGATTTTGATATGTTTTGTTTGGACTAGAGGTCTTTTTGTTTGTTTGATGATTTCTTAGATTTTATTTTGATGTTGGACTGTGATACATGTTGTCCTTTTTTAAGATACATCATGCACGATTTTCTTTAAAATTTAGAGGCTTATGGAGATGGATCGATTATGTCTCCTACCTGTAGCATTCTGCCCATGGCGAGGTGTTACACTTATTTTTCCTACACTAATCTAATTGGTACAAAAAAAAATTTGAGGCATCCATTGGTCTTCAAATCTTATTCCATGGTGGTGTTGAATCCTTTTGCAGTATTGGCTCTCTAAATTACATAGAATGAAAATTTTACATAGGAAAATAAAAATAAAATATTTGTAAAATTGGCATTATGGCCTTACATTCCCAAAACCAAAAAAAACAAAAAATAAGAGTCGGAAAAATTTATTATCAATGTAAAAAATATTCATCACATGAATCTATATTAAACATTCATCACATGAATATTAGTATATGCCTACTCAACTCAATATGCATATAATGATTTATATCTCATATAAATAATTAAAACATAAACTTTAAATGAAAAAGAGAAGGGTTAAGAACACTTTTCAACTTTGCTCTTGATGCCAATTGTAGGAACCACTTTTCTAACTCAGCAGAAACACCATACATGATCGGCCTTGAAAATTTTTTTTGCCCTTCCCTTTGTCCAGCCGAGTATATCTAGCTCATTTACTGAACTTTTGCTTTTGTTTTTAGCAAAATTTCAGCCAATGAAAAGCACCCGAACACCCCTCGAACAGCAGATCAGTTCTGATCCATTTTTAACACAAAAATACCCCCAGCTTACTGCCGAAACAACCCCTGATTTACATCAACTCCAGCAGCATTTCAAGTATGGTTTCTCTACCACAATTAGCCTTAAAACACGCTTGTAACACCCCTTAATGTTCCCTAATTTTCCTGGATTAAGACCAGATCAAACAGAGCCCTGAAGCCACCCAACGAATGGTGGCAGTGAGCAAAATTCTACTCGCTGCCATATGAATAATAGAATAAGAGGATGAGGGTTTAGATCCAATATTCAAACGACCTTCCGTGTTTTATCTCGCAACCAACAAATGCTAGTGTGGGCTAGACTCACAAGAAATAAAATCCCCTAAACACGTTTAAAGATTGTACAAGTATATGTCACACACTTAAATATTTTTATTTTTCTTGTTCTTCAACTTTTTAAAGGAAACCTTAAAACAAGAAGGTGGTTAGGGTTTTAAAAACTCAATTAGGGTGAAAGGGAAAAAAATTTCCTTTTATACTTAGGGTTTAATCTTACAAAATAAAAGAAAACCTTTCCCCCTCCCCTTTGAGCAGTTTCGGCCAGCCTTAAAAAATATGAAAAATTTGTGACATTAAATATTACTTTAATGACAAACTTAAGTTGCTATGTTGTAGGCACTGTATTTTTGCATATAAGTCCCGATGATGAGCCTCGTATGGAGGCAGTACCTCTTAAGTTGCGGAAGTCGCGGGAAATGGACGTTGGAAGGGAAAAGTCAAGAATCAATACCTCGTTGGATTTAATTCGTTTGCTTAGCTTCGGGTTTGCTCGTTAGACCTCTGTTTTAAAATTTATCCCCGGCCCAAACCCTAAACAGACACACGACCTCGCTCGCTCTCACTTATACCCCTCTCTGGATAACTCACGTCTCTCTCTCCCACTCACCTCACGCACACACTAACTATGCACAAGAAGCCAAAATAAACCTAGCCCACCACGTGAAGACCACAACAAGCAACTCACCTCCCACTTTCAACAAAGCAATTAAATAGCCTCCACCAACAGCCCCCCCAATTAAATGACCTTCCCCTAAGTCAAATACACCACATCAACCCTCTACCAAACAACAAAGCAGTTAAATAGCCTCCCCATCAATGCAATCCACCAACAACCTCAAACCTCTCCTATAAGAAGCACAAGTCCTCTCCATTCTTCCTCTAGCTTAATTCACGAAAACACAAAGGAAATAACCCTAGCTCATTCACGCAAATCACCCATAAAACCAACAGCTCTCCCACACCCAAGCACTCCAGAAAATCTTCCTCATTGCCATGAACAACCCTTAAATTCCCCTCCCTTCACGCCACAACCTCAAGCCTAAGGATCCCCCTCACACAACCCTCAGCTTCAACGCACCAAAAACCTCATCCAGCAGCCTATGACCTTCACGCTATTGCCCTCCAAATAACCCCCCTGACCTTCACGCCTAAACACCTCATCCAAAAGCCCCTGACCTGCACCATTCTTTCACGCAAATATCCCTTTGATCTGCACCCTTTATTCATGCCCAAACACTACCCAGAAATAGCCCTGAACCTCACACAAAAATCACCCTCAAGCACAGCCCCTGACCTTCACATAAACAGCCCCTACACTGCCTCCAAATAGCCACGTTAACTACCTTCAAACTTCCTTCAACACAGCCCCTTAACACGCACCAAACACTCCTGAAAACTGCCTCCATATTCACTGAAAACACCCCTGAAGACTGCCTCCATATCCACCGTAAATCACCCCCAGAAACTGCCCAGCAACTACTGAAAAAAAACCCCCAGAAATTGCCAAGTAATTACTGAGAGAAACCCCCCTAAACAGCCCATAATAGCCCCTAACCTACACCTAAACTACTGAAAAACAAACACCCATGAACTGCACCCTGAAATTACCGAATCTGCACTGCCTGAAAACACCGAAACTGCACTATCTTGACCATTGAAAATAGACTCTAAAATCTGCCCATTTACCACCGAAATTCTTCCCTGAAACATAGCCCAAATACCACAAAACCAGAAAGCAAGGAGCAGCCCAAAACAGCGAGGCAACAAAGGAAATCGGAAAACCAGTAAATCGAAAAAGTTGCAGAGCGCCAACCCTTCCGAAAACTGCGTAGCGCACTTCCAAGAGACGACTTAAGAGGTTAGACCTGAGGGCACACTTTTTTACTTTATTCCATTATTTTTTGTTATATGTTTTACTTTGCATGAGTATTGTTGGTTAATGTGTGCTATGACTATTAGATGAATGGAATATGTGTTATCTCTTGTGGTATATCGGATGGAAACCCAGACGTAAATTCTGTAGCCGAATCCGAATAGACGGTAATACGGTCGTACTGGGAAACAATCCACGTACCACTCGAAGAGACACACATATTCATTTTATCCGACCTTGTGTTTAAGCATGATTTAGTCGTTTAGTATGTTATTTATTTTTCTAAGCATGATTTAGTCGTTTAGTATGTTATTTATTTTTCTAGCATGATTTAGTCGTTAGTATGTTATTATTTTTATGCATATTTCCGCATATGTTTAATTTAAAGTATTCATGAGTTATGTGTTTTACGCTATTCCGACTTATTATTATGCATGCAAACTTAGATATGGCCGTATATAAAATAAACTTTAGATGTAGATTACTTTTGCAATGTATGTTGTGTATACTTGGTTAAATTATTGCACAAATCCTTTCATTACAAGTGGCATAAGTAAGGGACCATTCCGAACCCAACGGTTTGAGGTCTTCCCTTGGGAGGGGTGAGTGCGGCCTTTAATCATTCCCAGTTCACACTGGGTGGCGACTCCTTTATTCTCCGGTTTAGTCCCCCACGGGCTACTCCGTACTCCCGACCGGGCCGCGAGCTTGGAACAGCGTCGCCGATTTCTGTGTCCTACACATGTAAAAGGTTGTAACATCCAATTTAGTAAAATATATATATATATATATAATTATTTATTACCAAATATATATTTATTTATTAAATTATCAAAATAATTAATATTTACAACCTTTTAAATATAATAAATGATTATCTCATAATCATTTACTTAATGAAATAAAAACATTATATTAAACATAATACAAAGTTACATGTGAGATAAAAATATATTATTTATCCAATTAATAATATATATATATATATATATATAAAAGTGGACTATCTAATTATATTCAATTTTCTACAGTATATTCAGCTAGCACAGTGACCCAATGGACCTACGGTTCCGATCTCTAATAATCTTGAAAAAATAATTAAACTCTTAATTAAATATTTCGAATTATTAACTTCAGGTTATTCCAGTAAACCCGAGGTTGCACTCTCATTGCCGTAGATAGATAAAATAAGCCAAACTACGTCGGTGTGCATCGATATAGTCATTACTTACGGATTAGCCCTTCACGAGTATCTCATAATTAGAGCCGGGTCATAATGTCTATTATACCCCTTTAATTATTTTTACCTTAAGTACCACCGATTCTCTAGTGAACGATTTATTCATAACCATTATGAATTTTAATCTTTCTATTCGTAATAGAAAGACTTGAGCACTTTAATCATTCAAGTACTGAACCAACCCTTAAGAAAGATACTCCTCTACTTCTTACAAGAATGAGTGAACTTTATATCTATGTGAAACGTCCCCAGCTACGCACCAAACCATGTCCCCAAAGTACGTAGCTATTGGTCGGGATTGCTACACCAACCTGACCTTTGTAAATCAAAGAACATAGCCTGACATGCAGAAGTTCGTAGTACACTTAGGATTCAGATAAATTCATATATGACAATGTAGTAGATTGAAATAAATTTCTTTATTTAACAGATATTATAAGAAACTCATTTATATCTGGGTCCAGTCCTATATGTTAACATCATATAAGGTGCCTTCATTCTAATGTCACCACATGGATGATCCCGGATCAAGGTCGCCATACAACTATAGAATGAACCACAGCTATAGATAAACCACAAACTGTACATGCTTTGTTTGCTCTTTATAGACTATTTTAGATTACTAATTTCAAACTTAAATCCTCTTGTGTATGACACTCATACACTAAGTCTAAACGTACTTGAGTACTCAAGGGTAAACAAGATAATTTATAATATGCGATATAAAACTAACACTTTGAGAAATGAATAATGCATCTTATTTTTATAACATATAATTTCGTTTACATTGCATAAAGCTCTAGGGCATATATCCCAACACTTTGATGATGGAGTCATTGTAGGGCATATTTGGGCAGCCTTTGGGGTGACAACGTCATGAGGCTATAGTCTCAATGATGATCGTAAGGATGAAGGAAGGGACATCAGTCCGAGAGCACTTCTTGATGATGATGACCTATCTCAACATGGCTGAAACTCATGGAGCTCGTATTGACGAGCGTAGCCAGGTAAATATGATCGTGGAAACTCTTTCGAAGAGTTTCCTGTAGTTAAAAACAACTATGTTATAAGATGTAACACCCCGCTAGAGGCAAGATGCTACCGATAGGAGACAGGATACTACCGGCAGGAGGCATGATTAACCCATCTCCATAAGCCTCCAAATTTACAGAAAAAACAGACATGATGTATCCTAAATTTGGACAACCTGGATCGTAGTCCAGTATTAAAACAAAACCTAAAAGAAAACATCCAACATTCAAAGAACCTCAGGTCCACACAAAGCATATCAAAATCACAATTAACACTTAAGGGCCCCGTGCCCACAACATTAATACAAATCAAAACTTTTATTTAATGAATACAAACAGCATGCTCATCATGAAAAAAAACATAATAACCATAAATCATATACCTCTAAGACTTTTCACAAGACTCTTAGATTAAGTGACTGCAGCTTGAGTAATCCATCATCTCGAACAAGATGTCCAAGACAAAGTGGGTGCCTGATCAAGTTGCCAGCCTGTAAAATGAACAACGGTAGTGGCGTGAGTTATAGAAACCCAGTAAGTAACCAAAAGCACTACAAACAAACAAGATTGAAACTTTAAACACAATACTTATGAACATATATTTATATTGATTGTTATTTATTAGAACACCTTTAACTCATACTGTTCTTTTTCCTTTAGGAAACATTGGTTTGTGAGACGTACCTGAAGAGAATCAAAATAACTTACATACATACCTCCTCGAATATTAAAAATTCAAATTACACATAATCTATAGTACATAGCTTATGCAAGCTTTAAAAATCTCTACATTACGAACATGTCATAATCGTTAAGAGTAAAAAGCATCACACATACTCATTCAACCCGAATTTCATATGATCGACTTTAAGCTTTACTTTCCGAACGCACATGACATGTTTACACTAATACTAATAAGACATTTTGGCTTGTCCGAAGTAACCATTAGAAACGTCCAAAGCAAGGTGTCTACGATTGCCCAAATATGGCCTAACCCAATATTATAAATCTTACATGTCCATTATCCTTACAATACAAGCTTACACTACATCAGATACACATGCATATCAGACTTATTACTTCAAGTTTCCTTACATACAATTAATAAGGCAATCACTATAATTCATCTTCATGTTCATTATTTGATACATCTATATACTTACACCACTAAAATCGAAGCCTTTCCTCAGCCTACACCTTCGGCCAAAGCACTACACTCGCAACTTAGAAACATTTCACTATATATAAGTTCGACTCATGCTAATACAGCTCAAGACTCATGGTATTATTCTTATCAATACACATATCAAGTTATCAACATAAATACAAAATTATCACCAAACTTTCAACAATATAAACATTTTCAGCCAACATGGAAAATGAATGGTTCTTAATGTTCTCAACAAAAATCATCACAAACATCATGTAAGACATCTATTCAAGCTAATTTCATTACAATTTCTCATCTGGAAATCAAAACCTAAAACTCACACAAGAAGTTTAATTCGGCAAAATCAAAGAACTTACCACTTTGAAATTCTCATTACAATATCACCCAACACATAATGTAGTATCACTCAAATACATGAATCAATATCCTTCATAAGCAAAAATAACAAAAACAAATCTCTATCAACGTCATAACAGATAAATGATTCGTATTTAAACAAACTCAGTTAACAATACCCATTTAGCGTAGTCTTACTTTAAAAGGCTTTAAATATTTACCACATCACAATAAATATTACAAACATAACTAATCACCACTTCATTTTAAATACCAAACTCAAGGTAGTAAGATTACAATTCTACAACATATGTGTTGGGGTTTTGGGCAAAGGGCGCGGCGGAAGCGTAGTTCAGGCGAAATCGTAATTTTAAACTTTTTTAAATTACCGAATAAATTTTTCAATATTCAATATGAATAATTTATTCATATTTCACCTAAAAACATTTATTCGATATCAAATAACGACATAAATATATAAGAAATGTCACGAAACTTTTACAGAAATATTTTTCCGTAAAATGACGTAAAACGTGTTTTTGACCAAACCGACCACCCAACACTTATGAGGGCTGCTCATGTCAGCCCCAATAGTATGAGGGCAGTTCATGGACTGCCTGAACAGTGACAAATTCACTATTTAGAAAGCCGTCACCCGTCACCCGGTTGGCTTAAAAGTCACCTGGTAACACAATTTTTCGTCGTTTTTGCTTATTTCAACGTTGGAACAATTTCCGGAAATTATTCCAACACCGAAAACACATCCAATACATTCATAAGATATCAATTTCATCAACATATTCACTGTTTTTCCAGATCTGATCAGAACACAAAATTGTCAATTTTTCATGCTTAAATCCAACTTCTTCAAGATTAATCCAATTAATATAAAACACCAATCAAAGTCACCACACATGAACCACCCAAGAAAAATTCTAGGCATTACAAGAGTGGTCATAACACTCTAGAATGGAAACATATCATCAAATGATTAAATTGGACTAATATTACACTAATATCAACCAAATCAACTTCACACATGCATTTCACTTCCAAATCCATCCACCAAAACCAAAAGCCCCAATTTTAACAAACAAAGGAACCCTAGAACTTTTCTAACAATTCAAGAAAACAAGAAACTAATTTCCATGCTTAGGGTTGTAGAAGATTACCTTTAATCTCTTGATTTCCTAAGCTTTTCTTGAGTTTTCTTTCATTTTCTTTCTTGTTTCATCAAATAATATTGGAAGCTTTTATTTTTGGTGTTGTTCGGCCATGGGTTAGCTTCTAAGGGAAAATAATTTTTTTTGTTTTAAAAAACATGAAGATCGACTCAATAAGGGCATTTTTGTCCAAATTTAAAATTTAATCAAATTAAATAATATTATGTTTTTTGGTGGCCAATCAAATTTACACACATTTAGCTTAATAAAATCTTGTCATTGTTTCAATAATAATTAAACATATTTCATAACATGAATATTATTTAATTATTCAAATATTTAACAATTAATTATCTAAATAATTATAATATAATTATTATTTTATATGTATTTTTATTTACATTAATAACAAATACATATATTAATGGCATGTGTCAAAATCTCATTTGACAATAATTAATTGTGTATCTAATCAAATTATGTATCAAATACAAATACACAATAATTATTAAATGACCAAAATCCCCTAATACATTGTGTTATCATTCAACCGATTAAACGATTCAAATTAACTCATTTAATCCGATGAAGTATTAGGAATAATCTGTATTATTCATAACGCGTTGCCCAAGTACTCAACGAGTACACTTCATATTGTGGGACACTCTAAGTTTAGGTTTATCAGTCACGAAATCCAATTTCGTGTCCATAATTCACCTACTCGTGAATTTTGATGACCATGGATAATATCGCTAAACTATGCATGTCAAGGTCATTGCATACATATAATCCCTTCGTCACAGGCTATCCATATGATACCTGGGATATAGATAAAATGTCAAATCCTTTTCGGTATAATATAGTTGACTTTCAATTTACGATCTCTAAATAACGCTCGGAACTGATTTCCGAAGTTATACCACGACCATGGATTTACTAGATCGTAAACACGTGCAGGATGCCTATGCCATGTACATAGGACTGACAGATCCTCTCTTGATACACACTGGATATCATGAGCATCAGTCCACACCCAACGAATAGGCGAAGGTCTGATCTAAATAGATCGGTGACATTGTTAGGGATATGCCCTATACCCAACTTGTGGATGGGCTATATATACATGTATTTCCAATATTTTCATTAATTAATAAAATGGAAATCATTATTATACGTGTCTTACATAAATTATATGAATCATCAAACACTGTAATAAAGCCCTTGGAGTAATAAGATGATGGCTTCCATGCCTTATGATAATCATTACTCTAAAACGTTTCTAGTCATAGTTTTGTGAATAATCTGGGCGCTCACAAAGCGGATAGACTAGCATGATGATATGATCCGCCCTTAAGTGGGGTAGCCGATCTCATATAGGCTACTAGCGGAGATCCGTCCGCTTGGTGTATCACATGGATGCATGAGTTGCTCGTGTCCATTGAACTGACCGCCAAAAGTTTTCACATGGAGTGTTTATCGCATGTGTCTGTGAGAACTTTCATGTATCGATTGTATGACTAGTCCTTAGACTTGAGGTCTTTACAATCTTATGTGTGGATCAAATGACTTTGACATTCTTCTTCCCCGGTTCAAAAGATCCGGTGATAAGGGTATGATTGGGTCATTTGTTGAAACATATGAAGTTTGTAAAGATACAACAGAGAATCGCCACTCTCTCGGATAATATTTTCTTATAAGAGTAGCATTCCAGTTCGCGGGTTGATATGTATGATCAGTGCTTGAGAATATGGCTGCAGCGGAAGAATCATGTGAGATTCTTGGGTTAGCATGATTCATGACACTATCAACATCATACCTTTGACTATATGGGTAGACACTTTCCATACCCTAGGTCAAACGGTGGGGATACAGTGAGGCGGGGGACCGTATCATATATAAATCGCATACATAATGGGTATATATCTTTCATTCTCATTTGGGGGCCTTGGCTTGTTGCTAGATGTCAATCTTGGTCATTGAAATCGAACGACCATCTGATCGGAGGATAATTTATGTTCGATTAAATTATCAAGATTCATTTCATGTCCAACTTGAGGGGAACCCAAAAGGTCACACACAACAAAGTCGAAATCAATGGTTAACAGTGCACAATATAAATTTAACAACATATATGATTGTTGTAGGAATTGTTCAAAAATGGTTCAATGTGTTTAATTATTGAACAGATCATTTATGAGGTTCTATAGTGGCTTAGGGATTGGTGAATGACGATAGGGGCACTTTGGGAATTGGAATAAATGAATAAATAAATAAAAAAATGGCGCAAATGGCGCTTCATTTTTTATTTTATTTATTTGTTATTTCATTAAACCACTAAATTAAGATCCAATGGCTAAGATTAAATTAGCATTTATCCCACATCGGATTCTTAATTAATTTTGTTGTCTTTGAAGCACCTATATAAACCCAAAGAATTATTTATAAATTTTTACACCAAAACCTTTCATATCTTGGGTTTATATAAGTGAGCAACTCTAAAGTTTAAAAGTAAGACACTGATTTTGAGGATCCTTAAGTCTAATTGACTAGAGGAATCTCAAGTTAAAAGTTTGAGGTATTTGCCTAGGCTAGCTGTAACACCCCAAATAAATTTAAGGATTAAATTATTAAGTTTGTGGAAGTTGTAATTAAAATGCGGTTCAGATCAAGTTTAGGGTGGCAAACGAATTTTGACATATAAGTATATATTTTATACGCACACACGCACACCCTATTTTACAGATTATTTTTGAGCAGTATGAGATTTATGATAAATGAGATTTATGATTTGAGTTTTATGAGAAATGAGATTTACGATTTCAAGTAAATGTTTGAGATATCGATTTACAGCTTATGTATTTATTTATATTATGAAAGACTTGTTCGATCCACTTTGTTACTTGATTATCCACGGCACTAAGCTGTGATCCATTGCACTAGTGTGAGCTTACCCATTTCCTTAACATTTCAGGTTCAGCAGTTTAGTAGATTATCCTTTCCATCTGCTATTTCGTCATCATTTCCTGCCAGTAGAGAAAAGTTGTGCCAACAGTAGAGTGTCTTTATTATGTTTTGAGACTGTATTTCTAGATATGTATTTCTTGGGAGAAGTTGTTATGTGGTTATAGGCATTGAGCCTTTAATTGATTCTGAGGTTATTGTGTTTCCTTTATGGATATTATGTTGAGTTGGATCATGGAGATCCTAGTTTTATGATGATATTTTATTTTCAGTTTAGATTTTTCCTTGTATTTGGAGGATTAGTCCATATTACAGGGGAAACTCTGCCAGTTTCTAGTCTCCGTCTCACCCATACTCTACCTAAGGGACGGGTGTGACATTAGCACCAAGGGCAAAATACCCGTGCACTCAAGGCGTAATCTTTCCGTTGAGTTTTGGCTTTGGTGTGTGCACCTTTGGAGGCCACCCACTTGGGTGTCTCTTTGGAACGTGGAAGAGCTTGCTGAGTTCGAGAAAAGCTTATAGATTGGAGGGAGGACTGGAGGAGTCTTCGGTTCAAGTAAGTCTTTTTCTTTCTTTTTTTTTTAATTAGAGTTCTTATGATAGTTAGCATGTTTAAGTTTATGTTCTTTGCATGTTGTATGAGTTTTTATGCTTAGAATATATAGTAACATGCCTAAGCTTGTAGAATAATCAAAACAAATGGGTCTTGGGCAAAGGGAAAGCAGCATATTAATTTTTAATTTTCCACTACGCACTAGCGGCCGCTTCCCAACAGTGGTATCAGAGCGTCGTTTTTGTTTTGATTTGTGCTCTCTCATTTGAACTCGAAATTGGGTGTGTAAAAGCTCCTTGGAAAGCTAACACCTGAACTTACTTTTAGGCACAATTTTTCATTAATTTGGTTAAGATTTGAATTGTGAAATTGCATTTAAAGTTCACGCATCTGTAAAAAAAAGTGAATAGTAAATTTATTTGATTAAAATAAAATGCAATATCATAATTAAAAATTAATCAAAGTTATTTAATGCCTAAAATAATTCCAACATATTAAAACTCATATGCTTGATGATTCTATGTATGATTAGAATTGACATGATTATTTTAGGGTGCAAGCATCTAGAGACTTTCTAAGGAAATAGAGAGTGTATTGCTTATCCCTTAGCTAAGTAATTATTCCGTGATGAACTTGGAGATTTATTACCTTTAAGGCTAATAAATATAAATCACTTGTTTATAATAAAAGACATTATAAAGATACAAGTGGGGTCGGACCAAGGCGTTAATAAAACTTTCCAAACTAAAGTTAATTTAACCAAAGGTATTACTAGAGTTAGATAATGATTTGGTGTCTTCCTCACTCACTACCTTTTATAGCCAAAAGGAAAAGCTATGAAGACATCTAGATAATCATTACTCAAAGCTTACCTTAAAGAATATTTAAAGTGTTGGACTAATTTGGAGGATCTATTGTTTATTCCTGTCACCAAGGCAATAAGAGCCTAAGAGGTAAGGGTATTTACGGAGTTCGCTCACCATCCATCTGGGGAATTTTCAATGGAGGAATTCATTTGAAAGTTATTCACTTAAACTTGCTAAAATCCTCAATAATAATTTAAGTATAAAATTTGCCTCACGGGCTTAAACCGTATTGGCAGGACTAGGCTTTACCAGACTGACCAATACCATTTTTTTGCCTAAATCGTACTATTGACAATGGTTTGAATTTTTTGAGTCATAAGACGCAGCGACCCTTAGGCATGGTCTTATAACTTAGTGGCAAAGATTTGGTGTCCACAAGGACTAGCATAAGCTATGACATGTTTGATTGCCCAACCCAATGATCAAGGAATTGTGATTTATATCATAAATTGATTGGGAACCTACCTAATTATCATATTTTATAAAGACCGGCCCTAGTCGGAGTTGTGAAATGATGATAATGGGATCCTTGCCCACAAGAAATCTATCATATTGGGGTTGATGCGATTTGCTTAAAATTTTAAAACAATTGAGTGGGAGCAACTTTATAATATTAAAAGCCCATGTTATTATGAAACATTAATGAAAACATATTCCTAATTTTAACATTCTCTCTTAACAGGTGGGTTAAAATATTTCACTAACATTCAAATGGCAAACAGAATATCATTTCATTCCATCCTTGATGAGCATAAGATCAAAGGAGACAACTACAATGACTGGTTTAGAAACCTTAAAATTGTCTTACGACAAGAAAATATTTTCTATGTTCTTGAAAGACCATTTCCTCCTGAACCTGCAGAAGATGCTGACCAAAATACATTTGTTGCTTGGAAGAAACACGTCGATTATGATGAGCAAGCAGTTTTCATAATGCTAGGCTCTATGTCGGACGAACTTCAGAAAGCTCACGAAGATATGGATGCTCAAACCATCCTCTTTCAATTGAAGGAGTTGTATGCAACTTTCGTTCATACCGTGACATTCCAATTGTCATGTGTCTTATTCCAAACAAGGTATAAGTAAGGATCTGTTAGTGGACATGTGCTTAAGATGATTGGCCACATTGAAAAATTGGCCAACCTCGGGTTCATCATGGATCATTAGATAGGTCACGATCTAATTTTTCAGTCCTTAACAAAAGACTTATGTAACTTTATTATGCAGTTTTATCAGTCTAATAAAGGATCTACTTTAGCAGAATTGCACAATCTGATAAAGCAAGCAGAGAAGGACTTAAAACCTGGAGCTTAAAACCTCCATCATGCTTACGGATACGGACCTGAAGCCACGAGTCCCAAAGAAAAATAAAGGCAAGGCCAAGGCTCCAGATCACCTAAAGCCCAATGGTAAGGTGGAGAAGAAAAAGGGAAAAAGGGAAATATTTCTTTTGTAGAAAGAATGGTCATTGGAAGAAAGACTGGAGATCCTTGAAAGCCAATGAAGCTTGGGAAGCCCAATAGGCCAAAAAGTCCAATGCTTTAGGTATGTTGTATATGATTGAACTATATTCTCAAAACTCCGAACCTTCTACTTGGGTACTTGACACCAGTTTTGGGACTCATTTGTGTAACAATGTGCAAGGCCTGAGAAATAATAGGAGACTCTAACATGGGGAGGTTGACTTACGCATGGTTAATGGAGCAAAACTTGATGCATTGTACGTGGGGAATTATTCATTAATTTTGCCGAATGGTTTAGTTTTAGACTTAGAAGATTGTGTTTATGTACCTTCTCTAGTAAAGAACATCATTTCAATTTCTTCTTTATGTAATAAAGGTCTTTCATACCTAATAAGTTGTAATGAATGTTCTATTTATTTCAATGAAATAAAAAATGGAGATGGTATTTTGAATAATGGTATCTATGTCTTACAAACTAACAAAGAATGTTCAACCTCTTATATATACAACGTTAACTCGAATAATCTCAATGAATCACTTCTATGGCACAGTCGCTTAGGTCATATCAATGAAATTAACTAAGCTACATAAGGATGGGTATTTCAGACCCTTCAAATATGAACCTTATGGAACTTGTGAGTCTTGTTTACTTGGTAAAATGACCAAATTACCCTTCAAAGGTAAATGATAGCGTGGAGCGGATACATTAGAACTCATACACTCTGATGTATGGGGACCAATGTCAGTCACCGCTAGAGGTGGATTCTCCTACTTTATTACCTTTATCGATGATCACTCACGATATGGGTATGTGTACCTTATGCGGTACAAATCTGAAGCTTTTGAGAAATTCAAATACTTCAAAGCTGAAGTAGAATACCAGCTTAATAAAAGTATTAAGTCACTAAGGTCTGACCGAGGTGGTGAATACTTAAGCGACATATTTCAAGATTACTTGAGATAAAATGGCATTGTTTCCCAGTGGACTCCTCCGGGAACTCCACAGCATAATGGGGTCTCCGAAAGGAGAAATTAGACATTATTAGATATGGTCCGATCAATGATGCCAGACACAGATCTACCTCTTTCATTTTGGTGTCTTGCTTTAGAAACTGCAACACTACTACTAAACCAAGTTCCTTCTAAGACAGTTAGTCAAACACCATATGAGTTATGGTCTGGGAAACGCCATAGTCTTAGTTATCAAAGAGTTTGGGGATGTGACGCATATGTTAAGCTCACACAAAGTAACAAATTGGATGATATGGCAGTTAAATGTAAGTTTGTAGGATATGCCTTGAACTCAAGAGCATACGTGTTCTACGTCCCAAATGAACAAAGAACATTTGCCTCAAGAAATGCTAAATTTCTAGAGAATGAATTCCTTCTCAAGAAATATAGTGGGAGTAGACTTGACCTCGATGAGGTACGAGAAGAATAAACTAACATAGAACTAAACCCCATGCCCCTCAAAAGAGCAGCGATAGAACAACCACAAGGTTATGAACTTAGAAGGTCTGGTAGGGAAAGATATGAGCCTGAAAGATATGGTCTCCATATTGATAAGGAATGTGATCAGGTCATCGATAATGACGATCCCACCAGTTATGACGAAGTAATACGTGACATTGATTCAGTCAAGTGGCTTGAGGCCATGAAATCTGAAATAGACTCTATGTATCAGAATCAAGTCTGGGACTTGGTGGATGCACCTGAAGGGATAAAACCCATAGGCTGCAAGTGGATTTACAAGCGTAAAACTGATGCAGAAGGCAAAATCCAAACCTATAAGGCTAGGTTGGTGGCGAAAGGTTATAGACAAATCCAAGGAATTGACTATGACGAAACATTCTCGCCTGTTGCAATGATAAAGTCCATTCGAATTTTACTGACACTAGCTGCAAACTTTGATTATGAGATTTGGCAGATGGATGTCAAAATAGCTTTCCTTAATGGGAACCTCGTAGAGGAAGTCTATATGACACAACCTAAGGGGTTTGCATCTAAGGATGATCATAATAAAGTATACAAGCTTAAATGATCCATTTATGGACTCAAGCAAGCCTCCAGAAGTTAGAATATACGATTTGATGAGACAATCAAAGAATTTGACGTCATAAAAAATGTAGACGAGCCTTGTGTTTACAGGAAAAGTAGTGGAAGTGCTATTATATTTCTTGTATTATATGTCGATGACATATTAATCATCGGGAATGATATTCCCATGATGCAAGCCACCAACCAATGGTTATCTCAGAATTTATCCATGAAAAATTTGGGAGAAGCAGCCTACATCCTCGGCATTAAGATCTACCGTAATAGATCTAAGAGGTTGTTAGGACTTTCTCAATCTACGTACATAGATAAAGTTTTGAAAAGATTCAAAATAGAAGATTCCAAAAGAGGTAATTTACCTACTTGTCATGGAATCAAATTATCTAAGGAGCAATGTCCATATATTCCTTCAAATAGAGAGCGTATAAGTAGGATTCCTTATGCTTCAGCAATAGGATCAATCATGTACACCATGCTATGTACAAGACCTGATGTCTCTTATGCTCTTAGCATAACGAGCATGTATCAGGCAAATCCTAGTGAGCAACACTGGGCAGCTGTCAAAACAATCCTCAAGTATCTGAGAAGAACTAAGGATGTGTTTTTGACATACGGAGATTGTTCTGCGATGAAAGTCATTGGTGATGCGTCCCACATCGTTTGCGGGGTGCCTCCTGGGCTGGTTTATAAGGCCAGGGCCAACCCTCTCCTCTGAGCTAGCTTTTGGGGCAGAGTTAGGGCTTGGGTTCTTATCAGTTGGTATCAGAGCCACCACTCCGTGTGAATGGCCGGTGTCTCTTGGGGTTCGGCAAAACGCCGACTGAGGCAGTCGGGTCTCAAGGGGGTGGGGATGATGCGTCCCACATCGTTTGCGGGGTGCCTCCTGGGCTGGTTTATAAGGCCAGGGCCAACCCTCTCCCTCTGAGCTAGCTTTTGGGGCAGAGTTAGGGCTTGGGTTCTTATCAATTGGTTACTGTGATGCAAGCTTTCAGACCGATAAGGATGACAACAGATCACAAAAAGGATATCTGTTTACTATGAATGGCAGAGCTGTCAGTTGGAAAAACTCAAAGCAATCAACTACAACGGACTCCACAACTGAAGCATAGTATATTGCAGCATCTGAGGCAGAAGTGCTTCCCGCGATAAAGAATGGTGTCACGATGTACTGTGACAACACGGACGTCATTGCTCAATCAAAGGAACCAAGGTCCCACCAGAAATCCAAGCATGTACTCAGGCAATTTCATCTCATCAGAGAGATTGTTGAGAGAAAAGAAGTTATTATAGAGAAAATACCCACAGAAGATAATCTTGCAGATTCTCTGACTAAAGGGCTGACTCAACAAAAGCATGATAGGAAAACCCGAGAGTATGGTGTCTAGATACATACTAGTTGGTTATAGTGCAAGTGGGAGATTGTTAGGGATATGCCCTATACCTAACTTATGGATGGGCTATATGTACATGTATTTGCAATATTTTCATTAATTAATAAAATAGCAATCTTTATTATATGTGTCTTACATAAATTATATGAATCATCAAACACTGTAATAAAGCCCTTGGAGTAATAAGATGATGGCTTCCATGCCTTATGAGAATCATTACTCTCAAATATTCCTAGTCATAGTTTTGTGAATAATCTGGGCGTTCACAAAGCGGAGATACTAGCATGATGATATGATCTGCCCTTAAGTGGGGTAGCCGATCTCATAGGCTACTAACGAAGATCCGTCCGCTTGGTGTATCACATGGATGCATGAGTTGCTCGTGTCCATCGAATTGACCGCCGAAAGTTTTCAAATAGAGTGTTTATCCCATGTGTCTGTGAGTACTTTCATGTATCGATTGTATGACTAGTCCTTAGACTTGAGGTCTTTACAATCTTATGTATGGATCAAATGACTTTTACATTCTCCTTCCCCGATTCAAAAGATCCGGTGATAAGGGTATGATTGGGTCATTTGTTGAAACACATGAAGTTTGTAAAGATAAAATAGAGAATCACCACTCTCTCGGATAATATTTTCTTATAAGAGTAGTATTCCAGTTCGCGGGTTGATATGTGTGATCAGTGCTTGAGACTGTGGCCGCATCGGAAGAATCATGTGAGATTCTTGGGTTAGCACGATTCATGACACTATCAACATCATACCTTTGACTATATGGGTCGACACTTTCCATACCCTAGGTCAAACAGTGGGGATACAGTGAGGCGATGGACCGTATAATATGTCAATCGCATACAAAATGGGTATTATCTTTTCTTCTCATTTGGGGGCCTTGGCATATTGCTAGATGTCAACCTTGGTCATTGAAATCGAACGACCATCTGATCAGATGATAATTTATGTTCGATTAAATTATCATGATTCATTTCATGTCCAACTTGAGGGGAACCCAAAAGGTCACACACAACAAAGTCGAAATCAATGGTTAACAGTGCAGAATACAAATTTAACAGCATGTATGATTGCTGTAGGAATTGTTCATAAATGGTTCAATGTGTTTAATTATTGAACAGATCATTTATGAGGTTCCATAGTGGCTTAGAGATTGGTGAATGACGATAGAGGCACTTGGGAATTGGATTAAAAAATAAAAATAAATAAAAAGGGCGCAGATGGCGCTTCATTTTTATTTTATTTATTTATTATTTGTTTTGATTTCCAATTCAGCCTAAACTCTTATTAGGGTTTGTAATCTCATTAAACCACTAAATTAAGATCCAATGGCTAAGATTAAATTAGCATTCATCCCACATCGGATTCTTAATTAATTTTGTTGTCTTTGGAGCACCTATATAAACCCAAAGAATTCTTTACAAATTTTTACACCAAAACCTTTAATATCTTGGGTTTATATATGTGAGCAACTCTAAAGTTTAAGAGTAAGCCACTGATTTTGAGGATCCTTAAGTCTAATTGACTAGAGGAATCTCAAGTTAAAAGTTTTGAGGTATTTGCCTAGGCTAGCACCAAGTGCAAAATACCCGTGCACTCAAGGCGTAGTCTTGCTATTGAGTTTTGTCTTTGGTGTGTGCACCTTTAGAGGCCACCCACTTGGGTGGCTCTTTGGAACGTGGAAGAGCTTGCTGAGTTCGAGAAAAGCTTGTAGATTGGAGGGAGGACTGGAGGATTCTTCGGTTCAAGTAAGTCTTTTTCTTTCTTTCTTTTTATTAGACTTCTTATGATAGTTAGCATGTTTAAGTTTATGTTCTTTGCATGTTTTATGAGTTTTTATGCTTAGAATATATAGTAACATGCATAGGCTTGTAGAATAATCAAAACAAATGGGTCTTGGGCAAATGGATAGCGACATCATAATTTTAATTTTCCGCTGCGCAGTCGCGGCCGCTTCCCAACAGACGTGACTGCCATCAAAATATGGAGCATAACTCATATATCCCACTGTGGTATCTCAAGTCGAAGGACCACTATGCTCACTCAACTTGAGAAGATTCCTATTGACCTTGGTGTACCATCTATTAGGAAATATTCAGTGAGTCGTTCAGTGTTTATCAAATAAACACCTACATGTCTATACAAGTCTCCCGAGACTCATGTTTCATTGGGATAAACCATCAGACCAAGTCACGATATACGACATGTATTGGTCTCAGCGCATTTTGCTAACCGACCCGTGTTAGTAAATCTTTACTAGGAGCTTTATTTAAGGATATACAACTTATAGTGACGCTTCCCAATGTCAATTACAAACTACGTTGTAACTGCTCACTACGTTGTAAATCCTAGGGTCTTTGTCTAATATACACCTATCACAAAACTAGATTCAGTTTCGATCTAATCGTAATTGAATATCCAATCATAATTAGATCAAATATGTGTATAAAAGACAAGAGGTGCTACCATTAAATATGAAATATTACGAAAAAATGAATTATTTATATTTATGAATCGGACATAAATACGATCCGAATTGGCACTCTGAGCACCAACCCTAACAATATGTTAAGTCCTTATCAACACAATATACTAAATTTACATCTTACACAACCTAAACTCATGTCAATACATTCCTAAGCATGAACCATAGAAACTCTTCATCAAAAATCACAACTCAATTCTTCCCCACATAAATATGTATTCGATCATACCCTTAAATTAATAAACTTGAAGTTTACAATTACAACATGAATTTTCTCAACACAATTCAATAGAACTCATAGTAAAGCATCACTAAATACATAAATCACAACAATATGTCAACACAAGAATAAAACTCAATCTCCTATGACAATCATAATTTGGAAAAGGGACATACTAACTATCCTTAAAATTTACCCTTCAATACACAAACACAACTCACTTTCTAACACCTTAACAAACATGAATCACTACCCAAACAAAAAAAATTTAAACCCTCATCATGCTTGCCAAATTCGGCCAGCCCTATAGGTATGGGGAAAATTAGACATTTTCAAAATAAGACATAATCCATGCTTATTTCATCACCAAATACATAAATCATCATCACCAGTCAATAAAAAGAAAATAAAAACAACCCCCACACTACCGTTTACATTCTTAAAAATTGAAAAGTGGGCATTTTCACTATAATATATAATACATGCTTAAATTATCACCAAATGAATGATAATTCTTGTTAGTAACTCAAACAAGTCTTAAAATGCATCAATGGAATTCTAAAGCCCTACGGTGAATTTTGGGGCTTTGTGTAATCAAGTTTCAAATTGAAAAATAAGAAGTGGATGAAGAAAGAAAGCTTACCATGCTTGGAAATAAGTATGAATACTTCCAAATCCTTGAGAAAATGAAGGAGATTGAAGGAAAAATTGTGTGGGGGAAGGCTTCATCCATATTTTTGGAAGCATACGGAAGATGAATGAATATTTTTCTTTTTACAAGAGAAGGCTGATTTTTCTAGATTAAAAGAAGTGGCCCACCTTTTGCCACATGTACAACTTATTTCAAAATTTATAGTTACTATTCATCTAAATTTTTAAACTGTATTTTCAGCTAGTTTTTGCTTAGAATTTGAGAAAACTTCAACACGGAAGTTATAGGACTTAATCTAAGTTTCCCGGCGATATAAAGTTCAATGAAATCAAACATCCTATGAAAATGTTACGGTTGAAATACCGAAGGCCATTCGGATCGAGTTAAAATTTAAATGCACAATGAAACATAAACATTTTCAATTCGCGTTTATAAAATAATTTATATACGTAATAACATACTAATGATGCATGTTTGAATGATTAAAGAGTCATGGAGCATATAAATAAATTTCATAATTGTATCACGAAAACCAGGCTGTTACATTCTCCTCTTCTTATAAAAATTTTGTCAACGAAGTTTCCCCATCCTTATGTCTAATCATTCGGAACTGAATGCACGTACATGACAATCTTATCCGTATTCAGAAGTCATCCAACTTACACATTTTTAAAAGCTACGTATTTCATATATCAATACAAGTCATACTATTTCAAAATAAAGTAGATCGAATCAAACATTTCATACCAAAAAGACATCAAACTCATCATCTCAATTCACACTTATGTTAGGGTTGGTGCTCTTAGCTCCAATTTCTTATTTATTTCTCTGTAAATACTCTTGTAAATATTTTATTAGTGAATAAAATAAACAGTTTCTATAATATGAATTCTTTTATTATATGGTAAAGACGTAAATGACCATAGAGTGATTGGTTATGATACAGTTGCAAAAGTGTCACAACTGACATTGAGCAGTATCATAATAGTATCATTGTTTAACTGTTCCAGGTCAAGATTTACAATTACTTGGTCAATAAGTAAACTCGCTGAGACCGGTACGTATAATATATTGGAATTTTGGAGTCTAATGATTTCTCAATGAATCATGAGTCTCGAAAGACTCGTATAGACACATAGGTGTTTATATTGGATAAACACTGAACGACTCACAGAAGATTCTTAATAGATGGTATACCAACGTCAATAAGAATCTTCTCGGGTTGAGTGAGCATAGTGATCCTTCAACTTGAGATACCACTGTGGATGTATGAGGTATCCTCCATACTTTGATGGCAGTCACGTCATCGATTTATTTAGATCAGACCTCGCCTGTTCGTTGGGTGTGGACTGATCCTCAGGATATCCTGTGCGTATCAAGTTAGGATCCGTCAGTTCTATGTATAAAGCATATGTATCCATTATGGAATTAGCAATCTGTTAAATCCATGGGCCCGTAGTGCACTGTAGAAATAAGTTCTAAGTGGTATTAAAAGATTGCTAATAGAATCATTGACAGGATTATACCTATAGAGATTTGACGTTTATATCTATATCTTTGGGATAATCCGGATACCTGTGACAGAAGGATTATACGTATGCAATGACCGCGACCTGTATGGTTCAGAGATTTTATCTGTGTTCGTCATAATTTACGGGTGGGTAGATTATGGACACGAAATTAGATTTCGTGACGGATATGCATGAACCTATAGAGTCTCACTAATGAGATATACTCGTAGGGCACTAGGGAAACTTTTGTAAATAATAAGGATTATTTATAAGTCGTTTAACGGTTAAACGATAATACATATCTTTCGGCCATTTATTAAATGTCAAATTGTGATATTGATATTTATAATTAATATATGTATTTTAATTATTTAATGTAAATATAATATATTTATTTAAGATATTTGTAGTTAATTATTTGATTTACTTTATTAAAGTAAGATAAATGGCTTAATTTTATTGGATAAAATGGTTAATATTTATTGTAAAAATTGTCATGATTTAATTGGTACATTTGTGATATTCATAAATTATTTAATGAATAAATACCACAAATTTAATAAATCATTATCCTTTAAGTTAATTAATGAAATAAAAATTGGAAAATACATGGCTATTATTTGTTCCCAATTTTTGGTCGACCTAAGAAATTATAAAAGCCAAATTTTTCATTTTTGTTTCATTATCTAAGAACCCTAAAATCAAAATACAAAGGATTTTGAGTGAAAAGAAGAAAGAAAGCAAAAAAGGCTTGGAAACTTGGGAATTTTGTAAGTTTTTCTTACTTTCTTCTTCATGAAAATTATTTCTAAGACTCTATACTTCAATATGTGTAGCTTAGATTTTTCTCTACTCTTTTGTGGATGTATTTTGATGGTTGGAAACTTGGAAGAAAGATGGAAGCATGTATAATTATTAAGATTGCATGAAATTAGTTCTTAAGTATTCTTTTTGCCATTTGATGGTGAGTAGCCATTAATAGAGTTACGTAGGAACTCATAAATGACATAGAATTGTTCTTGAGTTATTTCATGGTGGTGAGACTTGTTTGGTGTTGTGGGAATTGAATTAAAGTGTTGGATTTAATTAATTGGGTGTTAATTTGTCAATTTGTGGAAATTATAAAATTAAGGTTTATAACCAACTCCAAATTTGGAGCTTTTAATATATGTGTTAATTAATGATGTATATATGATGCATATTAATTTTGGTGTTGATTGGACTTGATCTTGAATGGTTTTGAACCGATTTGGACTAAAGTGCAATTCTTGGAAAGTTGAGGGACCTATTCGGTAATTTGGGAAAAATTGGTTTCTTGAATTGAAAATTATATTTTCATGTATAAGACATGTATAAATCATTTTGGGATTGATTTGGAATCAATTAAAATTGTATTTGACAATTTAGGACAAAAATAATTAAAATACAAAGTTTAAGGGCTAAACGACAATTAATGAAAAATCTGATTTTGGGTAAAAATTTCTATATTTACGTATTGAGTAAATTATTTTAATTACCCAAGAAAAATTATTGAAATCGGAAAATTTTGATTTTCCACGTTCTGATGCGTTTACCCGGAATTGCCGCCTAAAACCCGAACAAAAATGGTATCAGAGCAGGTCTGAACCTGAACACATGATATGAATATGTCTTTAAATTCAATGTTCAATTTTTTCCTTACTTTATGCATGCTTGTATTTATTTAATTTGATTAAATTAAATACGTAACATCTTTCCGGAAATATCCCTAATTGTTTGTAACGACCGGAGGTCCCTACTACTGGGATGAATGTTACGTGATAAACCCCCTACTACCGAGACGAATGTTACGTGATATAATGTATGTTCAAGTATATATTCGCAGAACGACTTTAAGGATAAACAAAAAATTCTTCGAGACATCGATGCAGGATTCTACGATGTTCCACTACGAACAACCCATAGTATTTGGGCCGTAACTTTCTCATACGAACTCATATTTTTATAAATTTTATATTGTCGAAAAGCTATGATCGAGATCTACAACTTTCGAGTTGAACATTTTCCAAATTCGGACCAGAAATAGATCAAAAATATAATTCAAAAATTTAGATGAATAGTAATTTAGGGTCCAATTGCAAGAATCCCAAATTTTCCACATACTTATAAACTTTTCTCCAATCTTCCAAATTTCATACAACCCCTACTATATAAAGGGCACACTATTCACAAATCACAAAAATTTTGGACAAAATGAAAGATGAAACCGTGAGAAGAAGATGGGAGAGAAGAAGAAGAAAAAAAGAAGAAGAAAGAGGGAAGAGAAAGAAGAAAATGAAACAAGATGGCAAGAAACCATTCTCCAAGAGCTTGAAGGAAGAAGATTAAGTAGTAATGATTTGAAGAAATGTGGAAATCAAGCAAGTAAGGTAAGAATTGGTCTTAAACCAAATTATTACATATTTAGTATTGATGTTTTGGTAATTTTAATGTGTTGATGACTTGGGTGTGATATTGATTACATGGTTAATGAGTATAAGTATAGATGGTGTTAAAGTAGGAATTAATAAAAATTAGGGAATTAGTTAATTAAGGGATTTTAGATTAAAAATTGCTTTGATGATGTTTTATGATAAGTAAGTATAAAATTGTGGTATAAGAGTTAGGATATGGAAAATGGGAAGTGATTTGGGGCTTAAGGACATGAGGAAATGGATTTCAGGCCTGAATTTTGGCCTTGCGTCGCGACGCGAATCACCATGCATTGCGCCACGTTCTGGGCAATTTGGAGGGATATGCTTCTGGTGTGCACGAGTTGCGACATGGAAGAAGCTTACATCGTGATGCTCACGATAAAACTCAGGGCATGATTCTGGTTGATTAACGTCGTGACGCGCAGTGCCCTGCATCGCGACGAGTGATCAAAATTCTGCCCGAATAAATTTTAAGCCACCCTAGTTTTACCCAAATGTGTTAGGGGCTACCCTATAAGTCCCATATCAATTCATATGCTCGTGATACATCATGATATGCGAATGATACTTAAAAGTGGTAGAGTTTACTAGAATAAGTAAATTTTAGCCGGATTCCATAGAACATTTCCTAACTCATTTCTAATCCAGTCTATCCAATGTTGATCATCACAGGAATTAGAATTTCCTCAGCAAGCAATTGATGCCAGTCAGATTTCCAAACAGTGAGTGGACATTACTCTTTCTTTTATTGATTTTATTGTGTTATTTTTTGCAAACATACTTATTTTTACGCTTTAAGGCGTTATATTACTTTTATCACTGTTACTTTATAAAGATTTATGTTTTAAGTTACATTTGAGACAAAAGTTTTTCAGGCATGATTTTATGATTTTTCGGGGCATGGAGGGAAAACCCACCCCAATATGTAACTTGAGATATTCTTCAATTGATGGACAGAGGACATGTGCACATGTAGAGGACTGGGGGGATGGCGATACGTAACACCTCCCGATCATAGTTATGGGCTAGGGGGACGGCGATACATAACGCCCCTAGACACCACTTTCAGAGCTTGGAGGGTAGCATAGATCCGCACCCCCACTTCTAATTTATGGCTTGGAAGACGACGATAGGTAACACCCCAAGACCACCAGTTTCAGGGACATGAGTGGCATGCTTTGGGGGACGGCGATACGTAATGTCCCAAAGTCATGGTTTAGCATTCTTGGCTCCATTTAGGCGTAAGGGGGGATGGCGATACATAAGGCCCTCATACGTCAAGTTTTCAGACCTAGATAAGTTTTCAGATAACAGATTTTAAGAAAAAGAGTTTCTAAACATCAGATTTTCATAAAACAATTTTCAGAGAACATATTTTAGATACAGATTTCAGAAAGCAGTTTTCAGAAACATAAGTTTTTATAATAGAGATTTTGGACAAGTTTTCAGAAAGAGAGATTTCATATAAAGATATTTCTTGAATTCGGGTTTTAGCATCAAATGTTTCTATAATACTATCTCGTATTTCATCCACTCACTTAGATCATTTAACAATCTAACCCCTCTCCCAGTTTCCTTGTTTTGTAGGTACTCTCGGAGGACTAGTTCAGGAGGACGGATACTGATGCAGTCACTAGGGATGTAGTCCACTAGTACGAGTCAGAGATAGAGCGAGAGTCCAGTTAAAGTCTGGTATGAGTCTTGTATTAGTTATTGTTTGTGTGTAGTCATTGTAAAAAACAATTGTTACTAAGTAAAATAATTAATATTGACTTTGTTTTCTGTGTTTTTGAGTTGGGCTACGGTCCCATACAAAATATAGTCAAATAGAGAAAAATGTATTAGTATCTATTTACAGGTTGATAGTCAGAGGCTTATAGGGTTAGTATGGCTATCCCATGCCGGTGACATCTCCCGGATCGGGGATGTTACAAAGATGGTATCAGAACATGGTCTAGGGAGTCAGTGACTGCAGTGGGTAGAGTGTTGAGGTCTTGTATACGCAGTATGTCCGAGATGCTCATATGCAAGGCACTGCCTCTCCAGTATCCGATCCTCGAGTACGTCCTCAAAGATCTATAGACAGGTTAGTGAGCCTTCCTAGATTAATCGAAAATATTCTGTACGAGAATAATTATACTCTAGATCCAAGATTAGGAATCTTCTTGAAGGTATTCAGCCTATTTCCAAAAGAATAAACGAACTATGAAACCAGACAGTAGGATTTTAATAAAGTTATCAAGGGAGTGAGAAAGGAAAGCTATAAGAAAGTAAAGATAGATGCATAAAAATATAAGTAGTCAGAGATAAAGAATAGTAAAGGGATGAATAAGGCAATGAAATTTTGATGATATCTACCCTGGACAATAGAAAGAGAATAGAAAAGCCCGAACAAGTAATAGAGTGCCTAGAAGATGTAAGATCCATTCCCTCATCAAAATATTCCTTCAAGTCAAACTAATAGTCTTCAAGTACTTCCTATAGATAGTAAAGTCCCATAAGTACCGACCCAGGAAAATAGGAAGAGAAAAGAAAAGTTAGAAAGAGAAGTAAGAGACAAAATGAAGATATATATGCATTCAGAAGTAAATAGAGATAGAGGAATAAAAACAGATAGATAAGAAAATGTCAAAAATTGTAGTAGTAAGAATCAGAGACACGGAGTTAGATAATAAAAGACAATACCATAGCTTGTTGTAAAGAAGAGTGTAGCAAGACTAAAATTGAATAGAAAGCCGAGTAGATCTAAGCTAAGTTTATTCCCTTCAAGCAGATTCATTTCCTCCTCAGAAATTCTTCCAAAATGATCTAATAGCTCTGGAGCACCTCGAATAGATAGCGAGTTCCCCGAATAACCAAGGACAACTATAAGGTAGAAGAAGCAAGAAAGTCAAGGATGATCATGGAAACTTCTAATGGATGTGGATGCCATAGGGATGTAGAAATTTTAGATTCCCCAACCCTAGTCCGTAAGCAAATAAGATAAATGATGTTAGAAAGTGATTAGTTGCCCTAGTCAAGGAATCCAATATATAAGGCCCCGACCTACCCAAATTCTTACTCCTTCGTGATACCAGTTAAGGAAGCTGTTCTGACGGAGTCTATCTCATTCCTATCCTACATGAGCAATAGACTCTATCAGGATATAGAATACTGGAGCAAGGATGTAGAAACCTATCGAGACACAAATAAAAGAACCAACGAAATATAGAGCAGTTTCTACCAGCATAAATATACACGACTGTAAGAAACCTAATGAGAGTTTACCTTTAGAAATGGAAAGACCATGGAAGGTAGATAACTAAGAAAAGAATTCTAGAAGTCTCCGAAGATATAAAGAGGAGAACCCAAGACAACCCAAGAATAAGACAAGTCAGCTCGAGGCCCACAAGACTAGTTCCACAAGATAGACCAAATGTCTTAGAACCCACAAATAAGCCCAAGATAGTAGTAAACCATATAAGAATATAAGAATAAACTTGAGAGTGATAAGAATACCAGCACGGACATTAGAATAGAGTGCCAAAAATTTAAACTTATAGCAAGAACAGAGATCGAGGATATAAGAAGTAATCAGAAGTATCAGTCACCACTAGCGTTGGCGGTATAACTTAGAACCAAGAGTCAAGATATGAAAGATACAAAAAAAGGATGCTAAAGGTATCAAGGAAACTCAGAAATAATTATTACTAGAAGTAGTAGTATGGCGTAGAGCTAGAGAGATAGGATTTGAAAATATTTAGAAGGAAAACAAAAATGTCAAGAAGATTCAGTGCGATTAGAGACATGGATAATGTAGTTTAGAGATAGCCAGGATAAGTAAAGACTAAAACTAAGCCAGTGAGCATAAGACCATCTCTCAACTTAGAGCCCATTAAAAAGAATGACTGGTAGAGTTGAGGAAAAACATGAAATGGAATAGTTCAAGGCTGTAATAAGTAAACTAAGGCTAGAAGACTCATAGAATTAAGAAACCCTTAAAGAAGCAAAGACATAGAAGTACGAAGAAATTAGTGAAAACAACTCTTAGGGACATAGTGAACAACTTATAAAGAATTTATTGTTATTGAGAAGAAATGATTAGACAAAGAGTAGTAATTGGACCAAAGATATAGTAGAAGATATCCCAAGTAATCAAAATAGATAGAGTCTTCAAAAAGTTAATGGAGTAAGAAGTGTAAGGAACTGAGACAATGAAGAAATCATTGTGGCAGAACAAGTTTTTAAAGAAGAATAGCAAAGAGAATATAGTAGTACTCAGAGGGTTAAAAAATAAAGACTAAACAGGAATGAGTACAGAGGTAGTACGAGAAAGTTGTTGGAGAACACAGCTCTAGAAGAGTCTCAAAAAAGAGGTGGAGAGATCAATTGTTGAAAATGATCAGGAGTAAAATAAGAGAAGGCAAACCAGACAGTTTTAGTAGTAGTACCCTAGTATGGAAGCCAACACCAGATAAGAAAATAGTAGAATCATGAGTTTAAAGATGAGCAACATAAACAACTGTAGCATGTATACTGTTAGGGTTGGTGCTCTGAGTGCCAATCCGGATCATATTTATGTCCGATTCATAAATACGAGAAATTCTATTTTCCAAAAAAATTACTAATTTAACGATAGCACCCTTGTCTTTTATATGCTTATTCGATCTAATTGAGATTAGATATCTGATTACGATTAGATCGAAACTGAATTTGGTTCAGTGATAAGTGTATATTAGACAAAGACCCTATGATTTATAGTATAGTGTGAAATTACAATGTAGTTTGTAATAGACATTGGGAAGCGCACTATTAGTTATATATACTTAAATAAAGTTCCTTGTCAAGATTTGCTAACACGGGTCGGTTAGTAAAATCTGCTGAGACCAGTACATGTCGTATATCGTGACTTAGTCCGATGGTTTATCCCCGTGAACCATGAGTCTCGGGAGACTCGTATAGACATAGATGTGTTTATTTGATAAGACACTGAACGACTCACGGAAGGTTTCCTAATAGATGGTACACCAACATCAATAGGAACCTTCTCGAGTTGAGCGAACATAGTGGTCCTTCGACTTGAGATACCACTGTGGATATATGAGTTATCCTCTACACTTTGATGGCAGTCACGTCAATGATCTAGTTATGATCAGACCTCCGCCTGTTCGTTGGGTGTGGACTGATGCTCATGATATGCTGTGTGTATCAAGATAGGATCCGTCAGTCATGTGTACAGGGCATAGTGTAGGACACAAAAATCGACGACAATGTTCCAGGCTCGCGGCCCGTTTGGGAGTACGGAATAGCCCACGGGGGAACTAGACCAGAGAAATAAAATGGAGTCGCCACCTAGTGTGAACTGGTATAAATGATTTAAGGCCGCACTCACCCCTCGCAAGGGAAGACCTCAAACCGTTGGGTTCGTAATGGTCCCTTACTCATGCCACTTGTAATGAACGGATTTATGTAATAATATAATTGTGTCTACGCAAGAATAACCTATATCTAAGTTCACATACAACCTATATCTAAGTTTGCATCTAACCTATATCTAAGTTTGCGTGCATGAAAGTAAATCAAAATAACGGCAAGTACATGATCTTATGAACGCATTAAATCGATAAACATGGCGATATAAATAAATAATAATCTAAACATAAACGTCGAAGTGACATAATTAAGTTCCTAATGCGAAGGAAATAACTAAATCATGCTTGAAAATAATATGCTAAACAACTAAATCATGTATAAAAATAATATGCTAAACAACCTAATCATGCATAAAGTAACATACTATTTCTAATAAACACATGAATCCACAATATGCATGCGAAGAAATAATAATAAATAAAAGAACGAGAATAAATAAAAAGGGTGCCCTCAGGTCTAACCTCTTAAGTCACCTCTTGGAAGTGCGTTCCACGGTTGTCGGAAGGGTTGATGCTCCACAACTTTTTCGATTTACTGGTTCGTTGTTTTCCTTCGGTGCCTTACTGTATCGGGCTGCTGTATACTCTATTTTTTCTGTTGTTTTAGTCACTATTTTTTACGATATTTGGGCTATGTTCGGGGACTATTTTATGTGGTGGTTTTGCAGTTTTTCTGGACTATTTTACAATGGTTTATTGGGCTGTTTTGGAGTGTCTTTGGGTGATTTTAGGGACTGTCTTTGGGTAATTTAATGGGTGTATTTTTTGATTTGTTTTGGTGTGTCTCAGTGTGTGGCGTGAGTGAGTGTGAGGACGTGCCAGTGGTTGATGCGTGAAGATTGTTGAGCTGGTCGGTTAGTGGAGGGCTGGTGATTGTGTGTGAATCAGTGAGAGTTGTGTTGGCTGCGTGTGTGTGTGAGTGAATGGCAGTGTGTGCGTATTGAACTGGTGAAAGGCTATGCTTACGTGGGGCTGAGTGTGGTGTGCGTGTGTTTTAGTTAGAGGGCTGAGTGTGTGCTGAATGAGCTAGGTGTTGGTAGTTTGTGGGTTGTGTGTGTTGTCAAGTTTTGAGAGAAAGCTGGAGGTTTTGTGAGTGCCGTGGGTCAGAGCCAGCCGTCCTAAGGTTTAGTTTATGCCTCTTTTTATAGGAGTGGGTTAGGGTTGTCATTGTATGGGTAGGAAACATAGATTGTGTCATTATGGGGATATCTTCTAATTAGTGTGCTATAAGGAAATGATCTCTTTAATTTATGGAGGTGATTTGTTTTAGTTTAGGAAATGGATTTATGGGATTTATGGGATTTGATTTCTTTAATTAGGAAGGTGATTTAATTTAATTAGGAAGGTGATTTATGGGATTTGATTTGATTTTATTTAGTTTATGCATGTGATTTAATTTAATTAGGAAGGTGATTTATGGGATTTGATTTGATTTGATTTAGTTTAGGCATGTGATTTAATTTAATTAGGAAAGTGATTTATGGGATTTTCACATGTGTTTAATGTGTTTGAATATATTTGGATGTGATTTAATGGGCTTGGAGGCTTATGGGCGTGTAGGATGGTTAGTTGATGGGCTTGGGCTTGTGGTTGGTGGTGTGTAGGCTTGGGTGTGTGGCTTGGTGTAGGTTTGGGCCGAGGGTAAATTTTAAAACAGAGGTCCAACGAGCAAACCCGAAGCTAAGCAAATGAATTAAATCCAACAAGGTATTGATTTCTGACTTCTCCCTTCCGACGTCCGTTTCCCGTGACTTCCGCGACTTAAATGGTAGTGTCTCCATGTGAGACTCATCATCGGGACTTATATGCAAAAATACAGTGCCTACAGTCCCCCCCCCCCACTTTGATGGGACTTGTGCAGTGTGTGACAATGACAGTCCTATCAAAGTTATGCAATGCATTTTTACTTACCTGGCTCGCCAGATGCCACCTGACTTGCCTGCTGCTTCGAACTGAGTTGATATGGTGGCGAGGCACTTCAACCCCTAGATTTTTTCCCGAACCACCGAATATGGACTTTATTCCCGAACTGTGCTAATGATGTAGTGGGCCTCGACCCTGGGACGCATCCCGGAACTACAACTGATGATTTGGGCCTCAACCCGTGCTCCATTCCCGGAGCGCCATTCTCGGCGAGTGATGCAGTGGGCCTCGACCCTGGGACGCATCCCGGAACTGCAACTGATGATATGGCCTCAACCCGTGCTCCATTCCCGGAGTGCCATTCTCGGTGAGTGATGCAGTGGTCCTCGACCCTTAGACGTTTCCTGGAACTGCAACTGATGATGTGGGCCTCAACACGTGCTCCATTCCCGGAGTGCCATTCCCGTCGAGTGATGCAGTGGGCCTCGACCCTGGGACGTATCTTGTAACTGCAACTGATGATGTGGGCCTCAACCCGTGCTCCATTGCCAGAGCGCCATTCTCGGCATTATGGGCCTCAACCCTGGGACGCATCCCCAAAACTACTGATGATGTGGGCCTCAACCCTGGGGCTCATCCCCAAACTGATACTGATGTAGGCCTCGCCCTTGGGACTCATCCCCAAACTGATACTGATGTGGGCCTCGACCCTGGGACTTATCCCCAAGAGTGATGATGATGTGGGCCTCAACCCTGGGACTCATCCCCAAAATTGCTGACGATGTGGGCCTCAACCCAGGGGCTCATCCCCAAAACTAATACTGATGTGGGCCTCGCCTTTGGGACTCATCCCCAAACTGATACTGATGTGGGCCTCGACCCTGGGACTCATCCCCAAGACTGATGATGATGGTTCATTCCCGAATCGCGCTGTATGAGAAAGGGTGGGCCAGTCTCCCCCAGACTCGTTTTATCTTTCTGTTCTTTGTTGCTTTCATCAGGTCAAGGTAGATCTCTAAATGTGATGTTACACACCAACATACTATACTGCCTCTACTGAGATAATCCCGATAGTTTGAGGCAGTATATCTCGTTTCATCTACTGATGTGGGCCTCAACCCCATGATTCATTCCTGAAACTGATGACACTGTACTGTTGCTGCTTCTGGTTGGCTTACATTTGCCGCTTTCTCTTTTTCTTCTTTGAAACCTGTGATTACAAGACATAACAAACACAAAAAAAATGAAAATACGTTACATGTATGCATGCATGCATGAATGAATTTCCTATTTCGTTGGGTTAGGTCTTTCGCCAGTCCTCTTGATGATCATTCGGTTTTTTTCTTCCTCAGGCAAAATATTGCTTCAATCTGTCCAAGTTGATCGGCTCGGTGAATTCATTCCCTTCCAAGTCTGACAGCCTCACTGCCCCATTTCCCATTACTTTCTGGACTATGTAGGGTCATTCCCAGTTGGGTCTGAACTTTCCCCTCGGGTCTGTCGTCGACGGCTTTGACTGCTTAAGCACCAGATCACCCTTTCTGATCTTAGTGGGGCGCACCTTCTCGTTGAATGCTCGAGCCAACCTCTTCTGGTATAACTGCATATGATGTAAGGACTTCATCCTTTTCTCATCCAGTAATGCCATCTATTCAAATCTCTGCGAGGCCCACTTTTGTTCAGGTAGCTCTGCCTCTGCCAAAACCCGCATTGATTGTATCTCAACTTCCACCGGTAATACTGCTTTCACTCCGTAGACCAAAGAGTAAGGCGTGGCTCCTGTTGCAGTTCTCACAGAAGTTCTGCACCCCCACAGGGCGTACGACAGCTTATCGGACCAATCTCTATAGTTCTCCGTCATTTTGGCTAACATCTTCTTTATTGTCTTATTGGCTGCCTCGACTACCCCATTTGCCTGCAGTCTGTAAGGTGACGACTTGTGATGTCATATCCCGTAATTCTGTAGCATTGCCTTCGTTTCTCCTTGAATTTGGACTCCATTATTTGTGACCACATGATGCGGCATTCCATATCAACATATAAGGTTCCTGGCTATAAACTTCGCCATCCGCTTTGCAAGAGGCTCCTGCATTCTTGAGCCCAAACGGCACCATCTTGTAGCAATACGTACTCCACTCCATGACAAAGGAAGTCTTATGCTTGTCCTCTTCAGCCATAAGAACCTGATTATATCCCGAGAATCCATCTGTGAACGAGTTCATGGTAGATAAAGCCGCACTGTCAACCAGCACGTCTATGTGGGGTAAATGAAAATCATCTTTCGGGAAAGCCTTGTTAAGGTCTCTGTAATCCATGCACATTCTGACATTCCCATCTTTCTTTGGTATTGGCACAATGTTTGCCAACCACTCAGGGTACTTTATTACTCTAAGAACCACAATCGAGGGCTTACGAATCTCTCAAAGATAAATTACTTAAAGTATCAGATAAAGCACATCAAAAGTTTATCATTTCTAAGATTTCTCTTTAAAGCAAATGACTTCATCATCGGATTAATGCTTAACTATTAAGGAAAAAACTTGAACAAGTAGGTAAAATCAATGTCTTATGATTAATGGATGTAACATCACAATTGAATGAGATCGGGAAAACAACATCCCCATAATTTGAAACTTTGTCTTCTTCCGTCTTCTTGCTTTTTTCGGACATCAGATCCTCTAACTAATGTAATTCTTTTTCCCATTACTTTCCCATTTCTGGTCTGTTTCATCTTTCCTATTGTTGCCCCATATCCTCATGCAGGATGTTTGGTGGTCGTGAGTTCAGAGGACAGTGTTGTCAGGTAGGCCGGAGTTAATCATGCAGGTAGGCGGTGGGACAGAGTGATATTTAGGTAGGGGGTTTCTTTGTGTGTTAGGTTGCTCTTTTTCGGGGTCGGGTATTTTGTGGGAGTCGATGAGGTTCTGGATCTCATGCCTAAGACGGATGCAATTGTCAGTTTTTTGGCCTTTTTGCTGGTGGAAGTAGCAGTATAGGTTTAGGTGAAGGTAGCGTGGCCCACGGTTTGGAAGTGGTTTAGGTTCTAAGGGACTTAGGAGTCCTTTCTTTTTCAACTCTTTAAACACCTTTGACAAAGGTCTACCAAAATTGGAGAATCGCCTGTTCCTGATGGGGGCGACCTCAGAAGGAGTGGGCTTGGTTCCCAAAGATCTCCTAATGGTCTTTCTATTTCGGTCGCAGAACTGTCTATTATCGGCTATATGAGGTGTGGTCAAACTGGACACAGCGGCGGTCAACACTTGCAACTACTCGGTAATATTAGTGAGACTATTCTCCAGCTGATCCATATAAGATCCATCGTTCTCTGATTCGCTCATGTTTGCTAACGGCTTTTTGACGAGTCTTCCCTCTTTCCTAACCCAACGGGTATCTATGGTGTCTCTTTAAAACCGCATGTTAGTATGTATGCGTGCAATGCATGGAATATACAAGCCCATCAAGATTTTTTTTATACTAGTTGGCCTATTATCATTTTAAAGCATTCAATCATACTATTGCGCGGTGCAAACTTGTCCCAGTTGAAAAGGCCCAATAGGTTTATACTTTTCCGATAACATGGCTAAACAACTTCAAATGATAATGGGCCAAAACATAAAGTGGCCCATCGGTATTTTAGAAGCTCTTGGCCCAATTTCCATAAAGTACGGACTCGTCCCAGTTTAAATGGCCCAACAAGCCCATACCTCATGACAAAAAGTCCAACTGAATCCAAATGACGATGGTCCTAAATGCAAGTATAAAGGAATAGTTTCTATTGGTCCTACAACTACAGTTCATAGCCTTCTCTCTTCACGCCCAAACGATCTCTCTTCTCTATCATCAACAAACCCTTCAAACAGCCCCCACCGACTAATCAAGTAGGCCACAATGAACAAAATCAAACCAGCCATGTGAAGACACGATCGACAAGCCATTCATAAAACAGTTACACACGGGCCTCATGCCCTTCAACCAACAAACACATATACATGCCCTTCCCACAGACTCGCACCCTCAAAAATACACGAACTGACCAAGACAAATACTTCATGGAACAAGACACACGCCATGAACAGCAGCCGAGACACAAAACTGCACACACTCCTCTCACTCGGCAAAAACAACAACAAATAAACCCTTCAACAACCTAACCCTAGCATTTCTCATCAAACTCATGAACTACATTGCCAAAGAAATAAGAACCTTCCTAAAACTGAGCCACTGACAGACCCAAAACAACAAACTGCTCACCCCTCACACTTAACCGACCAAACCAACACAACTTTAACACACAAACTGCCCACAGCCACGCATGAAGACAAAAACCGACAAAGACACATGAAAACAAACTGCCAAATACCATGAAACAACAAAACACAGCCTAAAACAGTAGCCATACACCACCGAAAATAACAGCCCTCCACATGAACAAAACAGAACCAAACGCGAAACCAGCAACCCAAAATAACCCTAAAACAACAGCAAAATATCCCCAAAATACACCGTGAAAAAGTCCCTAAAATACCTCAAAAAATTAAGCAAAAACTGCAGAAAAATAGTGCAGAAAGCAGTCCCAAAACAGCAGTAAAAGTCTACTGTATTATACCAAACATATTTGATGTTCTGATCTATATCCCAGGTATAATACGGATGGCCTGTGATGGAGGGATTATACGTATGTTATGACCTCGACTTGCATTGTTTAGCGAGATTATCCGTGGTATTCATAATCCATGAGTGGGTGGATTATGGACACAAAATTGGATTTCGTGACGGATAAACATAAACTTGGAGAGTCCCACAATATGAAGTGTACTCGTTGAGCACTTGGGCAACTCGATATGAATAATACAGATTATTCATAATACTTCACTGGAATAAATGAGTTAATTCAGATCGTTTAATCGGTTAAACGATAACACATGCATTAATGGATTTTTGTCCACTAATAATTATTGTGTATTTGTATTTGATACATAATACAATTAGATACACATTAATTATTCGTCAAATGAGATTTTGACACATGCCATAAATATATGTATTTATTATTTAATTTAAATAAAAATACATGTATGGTTATTAATTAATTAATTAATTGTTAAATTATTAAATAATTAAAAATTTAATCCTTATCCATTAATCATTATTTGAATGATATATGGTGAGATGTAATTGGATTACATGACATGAATTTATTAAGCTTTATGTGTGCTATTTTGATAGGATTACATAAAGCTTATCTTATTAATTTGATTAATTTTTTCCAAAAGGAAAATTATGCCCTCAAAGTCGGTTACAAAGAATATAAAAAAGAAATTGTTTTTCTTCTTCAATCCATATACTTCCATGACTGAAACACACCTAAGAAATGGGTCTCCAAATTTGGTTGAAGAATCCATGGAGAATTGAAGAAAAATCAAAGAAAAAAGCTTAGGAAATTAAGGATTAAAGGTAATTCTTCAACTCCTTAAGCTTAGAAATTTGATTTCTTGTTTCTTCATGATTTAGAAGTGTTCTAGGGTTTATTCAAATCTGAAATTTTAGGGCTTTTGGTTGTGGTGGTTGAATTAGAAGCTTGTTGGCATGTGTGAAGTTGATTTGGAAGTAATTAGTGTAATTAGTTTCCAAATTTATCATTTGATGATGAGTTTCTATACTAGATTGTTGTGACCACTCTTTTGGCACCTAGATTGTTCTTGGGTTGTCCATATTTGGTGACTTTGGTTGGTGATATGATTAATTTGATTAATCTTGAATTTTTGGATTTAAAGCATGAAAATTGGGCATTTTCTATTTTCTGATCAGACCTGGATATCATTCTGATTTGGTGATGAAAATGTTGACTTTTGAATGTATTGGGTGTGTTTTGGGAGTTTAAATAATTTCCGGAAAGTGTTTCGTACTTGAAATAAGCGAAAACGGCTAAAAACGGCATTACCGGGTGGATTTTGAGCCAATCAGGTGACGGCTAACCAAACAGTGAATCCGTCACTGTTCGGGTAGCCCATTAACTGCCTCGATACTATTGGAGATGACCTGGGCAGTTTCCATAAATGTCAGGTAGTCGATTCGGTCAAAACACATTTTAGGTAATTTTGCGGAAAAATGATTTTCGTAAACGTTTCACGAGTTTTCAACATGTTTATGTCAATATTTGATATTGAATAAATAGTTTTGGGTGAAATATGAATAAATTATTCATATTATATATTGAATAATTTATTCGATGTTTTAAAATACGATTTCGCCCGGACCCGCCCTTCTGCTGCGCCCATCACCAAAAACCCCAATAAAAATGGTATCAGAACGAGTCTGATGCTTCATCCATTATATTATTCATGCTTGATATTTGATATGTAATCCAATTTTAATGTTCACACATGCTTAGAATCTAAATATGTTTCTAGACTTTTTGATACTACGCTAACGGAGATGTAATTGAAATTTAATAGTTAAATTATGTTATGTTTTCTATAGGTAGAATTGAAATGTTTAGAAAATGATTTAGATTAAAATTCTACATTAGATGTAGAGTGTAGCTTCCATAGGAAAATCCCCGTGTTTTTAAATATGGTTGTAAAGTAACATGTATTGGATACATGTTTCTTGGTCTGTCTTGTCAATACGGTTTATGGGTAACTTTCTACGGTGGCATACGAGATCGTGCCAAAGTAGTGAGGGTGTAGTTGATAGAATTTTATCCATGCCGGTTGTATGATGATACTAGACAAATTCAAGTGAAAGTGGAAATCCTGAACGTGCCAAAGCTGTCAGGACTATATCGGTATCTTGAGTTTGTCATTGGCAAGTGAAGCCTTGATACGCCTCCCTATGAACGTGCCAAAGTTCTCACAACGAGAAACGATCAGGACCAAAACCAGGAGTCACTGGTGAGTGATTGACAAAGAGCTGTCTACCTTATGAATATATGTAGGCGAGATCGTGCCAAAGCTGTGAGTTGAAATATATTCATGGGATCCTACTCTCATTATGGAATTTGATTTAATTATTCAATTCCCGTTGTCCGTTGGGGATTACGGTATTACGTAAAGTAGTGGGAGACACTGCTGATTTTAAATCCATAACTCAAGCAGTGTATGTAATTTTATGGAATTTACTGCTTTCGTTTTCTTTTTATTCTATATTGTTCATAGAATTATACTTCTAATCCACTGCATGTCTATTACCTGAATAGCTTTTCTGACATTACTCATGGCTGCATTATTATAGAATATGTTCTATAAAGATAGAAGATTTAGATACAGTTAGATTAGTTAAAAACCATCGGGAACTGTTGTTCCGATTTTCTCAAAAATCAAGATGGTTTGTGACTTAGTTTCTAAGTCACGGTTAGGTAATCTAAATAGGATATCTGCTTTAGGATATAATTATCTAGAAAGGACAGTTTCTTATGCAGTAAGAATTGACTTGAATAGTTCATGTCTCGAGATTCTTGACTGGCATTAAGAAAACCCCTTTAGTATTTGTTTATCTTGTAATGACATTTCTTGGCTGTTAGTGATTTTTAGAAGTCGCGTGTCTGACACAGTTTGCTAATCAATTATTTGCAATTGTTGTGAATAATTGAACGTGAATTATAAAGTTCAAGAAAAGAGATGCGTATAGTTGTGTATAGAGAATATCGATTCTCACAATACGACAACTGTAGGTATTGGATACAGGATCTCCCGTCTAGTTAATTAAAATAATATTTAATGACTGTTTTGATATTTGATATCAGAACTTATGACTATTGGATAGTTACTTGTTCTGTATAACTAGTTGTTACATATTTTAAGACGACTAGTAGCGTCATTAATGAAAAGATAAACATTATGAAAAATATTAAGTAAAACTAAATAACTGACAACGGTGCTTTATGAGATTTTTTCATAAAAGCATCTGATGCTTATTCCTTATGGTAAAGGATGGTTTGATATGAGATCACACCACATATCATTGTCCATTTAATGAATATTGTATTCAGGAATTGATTAAATCTTATTTAACCCATGATCGTCATTGGACGACAAATTTGTTAAACCCATGATCGTCATTGGACCACAAATTTATTAAACTAATACTTTGGAAGTATGTAGTTTAATGAATTAGTAATTGCCTAGATAGTTTTCTTTACTTCGTAACTTGGTTAATGAACTGTCATGACTTAGTTACGTGTTTCTAAGAGAAAATATATTGAACGTCTTGAATTGTTCAAGAACTTTTAATATATTTCTAATGAAATATGAATAGAATATTTTGAATGGTTCAAAGTTATTCTATTTGTAGTATTGAGAGCTATAGTTTTGGAAATTCATCGTGTATCTTTGAATTGTTCAGAGATGTTTGATATGATCAAACACATGAATTTAAGTCAATAAGTTCTAAAGTTATTTAACAAATATGATCATTACTCAATATTAAACTTCCACGATTCCATATTGATGGAATTGGTCAGTGGGAGTTATCGAATCTTATATGATTTGATTCGTTGATATTGAGTGTTACCGAATTAGTTTAAATACTCTTGGGTTTATGCTCCAGTATCACCAATTTATCTCTTTAATTTAGGTTCCATTCGTTTCTATAATTACATATATGATATGTATAGATAGAAAATTCGAATCTGAAAAGTTTGAGATTTGAAACTTTAATGGAATATTGTATTCTATTTGATAATTGTTATATCAAATAATTGTTATATAATTATTATTATAGAAAATTCGAATCTTTAATTTTGTATAATTGTTATATAATTGAAAGTACTTGACCCTCGGAGGTACGAGTGACAGGTTTATCATTTATTCTATTTAATGGAATATTGTATTCTATTTGATAGAATATCTTTTCTACGATCCCGAGTAATAAATTATTTTATTACTTGGTAGGTTGACGATTGTAGAAAGAACTTGACTTGGTGAAGTCAAATGTGAGAGTGATAAATTGTAATAGAATTACATAATTAATAAGATGAAAAAACCCTTAGTCAACTTTCGTATAAGTACAATAGGATGTCAGAGTCATTTACAAAGTATTTGATACTTAATGATTCTACTGTTTTCTTATTGAAGAAAATTTTCCTATAACTTATAGTGGGAGCGATATTTGATATCGATTTCAAAAGTTAGCATTGAACCATAGATCTAAAATTATTCATGGCTCACTACGATCAAGTTTAGAACTTGATTAGGCTTTCGTTATGAATAGTTCATAAAATGTGCAAATTGTTTGTGCAGTAAAGAGCACAATGAGCTTGATAAAGGTTCGACCTTTATAGTATGACAATGAGAAATGTTATACTCAGTAGTCTATTGTAGATTCTGAGGAAACTTGTCTCTAGTCGCACTAATGAATAGTTAAAGATCTATTGGTTAATGTTGATATTAAACTATGTTTTTGGCTAAAGAATGCAAAGTGGAGTTCTTGAGTGATTTTTTCAAATGAGAAATCCGTTGTGATTTCTTTGTTTGAAGAGTTCGTTCTAGAATGGCCCTGGAGTTTGTATTCTGCTTAGATCACAGTTTGATATATTAGCTTATAGAACCTATTGTAGACTCAGATAAGCTTTTTGAGAATCCGTGTTCTCTGGTTTTGATATCAGTCAGATTGTCTAGTTTTATCGAAGTATATAGAATACATATTTGTCAGTAGGGTCAGTGGGAGCTTACAAATTTCTTTCTAGTATTATATATATCCTGAGTCTTCTTTTCTCTGTGGAAGTAGTGTGAGTAATATCTCTTATATTTGATATAAAGTTTTATATATGATATAAAACTAAGAGACTAGTGAGATACTCCCATTAATCGTATATTAGATACGATCTAATAAAGGACACAATAAGACTATCTGTATGACAGTTAGTATAACTGTTTGACAGTTAACGGGTCTTTTATATATTTAGCGTTCATCTTTCATACAAGATGATTCATTTGTCGAAAGTGAGATTGATTAGAATGTCTAGTCAATCATATCCATCATAGGATGATGGCTTAAGGAAATATATATTATGTGCAATTAAAATATCAATTTAATCGTAATTGTTACGAGTTATTTTGATATACCGCAGACCATGTTCTTTGTGATCTTTGAGATATTAAAAACTAGTTTCATATTCATGGAGAATTTAGTCTGCAACCATAAGATAAGATTAGTTTTTATCCTAATTATGACATTAGATGGTCTATGTCATATAAAGTCAAAAAAGATGCAGTGGGAGTGTCACTGTTGATTCTACTTAACTATTGGAATCAGTTGCAAATTTTGAGGTACTGACTTAAGAAGTTGCAAAATGACCTCAATGATTAGAAGTGTTGATATTAGTTTTGTGCTTCTGGTTGTCTTATAGTATTTTGGATTTGATCCATACATACTTAGACAACTCAGTAGGCGGTTGTCTTATAGTATTTTGGATTTGATTTCTAAATACATTAGACAACTCGGTAGCTACAACATAAAACTGATATAGCGTCTGAGTCATATTGATGTAGAATTTGGATTATGCAAAATATGAATGATGCTGGCTTAGGAAAACGTACTATTAGTTGTATATGATGGGAAGCGGCCGCGAGTGCGCAATGAAAATTTAAAATTATGATGCCGTTACACATTTGTTTTGATTATTCTATAAGCCTAGGCATGTTACAATATATTCTAAGCATAATAACTCATAAAACTTGCAAAGAACATAAACTTAAACATGCTAACTATCATAAGAACTCTAATTAAAAATAATGAAAGAAAAAGACTTACTTGAATCGAAGACTCCTCCAGTCCTCCCTCCAATCTACAAGTTTTTCTCAAACTCAGCAAGCTCTTCCACGTTCCAAAGAGCCACCCAAGTGTGTGGTCTCCAAAGGTGCACACAAC
>SKCR01029624.1:0-74453 GCA_019454045.1 Zanthoxylum bungeanum | reverse complement strand
TTGTTAGACATTATGACCCATAGCGTCACTGTTTTGTAAATGATATTGTATTATTGTACAAAATTAACTATGTGATAATGAAATTGCCTTTTGCCGTTTTGTGATTTATTTACTTTGATATATAAATGGCGAAAGTCCATATGATTAGTTTCGTATTGAGATGATATGAGACAGTATCAATATATAAAAGGTTTAATCATTAAATATCCCTAGTCGGAGTGTTATCGAGATAGGACATCGATAATGCGGAATAGACTAGTATTGCACTTGTGCACGTTGTGAGGGCACAACAGCATAGTTCTCATATATTTAAGTATTGGATACTTATGCAAGTGCGATAGGATGTTGTGTTTTACCGATGGTACGGAAAACAGCTTCGCTCTGGATAGACCCCGCGGAATCCCATTGGTAGTATGTCTGCGTGTCTATGGGAGGCCGCATCAGGGTAGGTGTATATGGTCTTAACCTGAGACTTGCATCGCTAGTACTTGCGACAATCGGTAAACTTTGGTTTTGGTGGTTGGGGGCTTTAACCAGTTCTGTGTTCACCACTTCTAGGTTTATCAGGAATTGTAGTGTACTGGGTGTGATGTCAAGATGGAAGTGTCACTTCAGACATATGGAGTTGATGATCGCGCAGGATACATAACTAGTACTCTATAAAAGGTTGCAACGTCGGGGCAATATGACTAGGTCAGGATTGTCCGATTTAAAGAGACTAGTTGCTTGATGTCCGATATATGTTTCGTACGGGGCAGACACATCTCCAGCCCCAGGCCTAACATGTGATCGTCCGATACTGGATCGATGTACGCAATACTACGGTATACTACGCTTGATATAGATCTAATATTCCTATAAGAATATTTCTGGAGAATTGGGTAGGCATCGCGCTTTGCTAGAAGCCAACCTTGTCTTGTAAATCGGTAAAAACGTAGTACTAGGTACGTACGTGTTCGGATCATCCGACGACCGTATTTACTGCCAACATATCCGGAGATCTCTCGGGTCGCTTCCTGAAGATTCACCTATGCTATTTGATTCGAACTTTATTAATCTTGGATTAATTACGGAGAAACTTTATCTTGGATAAAATGCCTTATTTTGAGAGAGAACGATTAATTTGGAATTAATCGGTAAAATAATATATTCGATATATTAAACGAAATTAGATTTCGACGCGGAATTAAAATCGGATTTTAATTCGGGCAAACGAATCAATTTAGAATTAATTCGTTAGCGACGTGAATAGTGATTTCGCTAGGCATAATTATTTAATTTACGTCGCGACGGAAATTCGTTAATTCGGAATTAGCGAAACCGAGCCCGAAAGTGTTTGCGGACACATTCGTATTTTGAAACGAGTGGGGCCCGCAAGTCACATCACGAAGTCACATCACTTGACATGACTAGTTGATGGATGTCACAAGTCACTTTATTAAAGTGACTAGATGTCACTATTCATGAGGCAAGTTGGTGGAGCATTTAATGCCTTTTGGAGGGAAAAAGTCTTTGACTTTTTGACAAAGTATATACCAAATATTTTTGGTAATTGTTTCATTAATCTTTTGGAAAGAAAAACAAAGAAAACAAAACACTCTCCCTTTCTCTCTCATCAAAGCCGAGAGTTTCACAAGGCAAGAAAGAAATTTTTTTCTTCAACTTCTCTTTTGCTAGCACATCTTGGAATCAAAGGAGGTGATAGGGAAACCACCTTGGAGCTTGGAATTCACAAAGCTTGGAGCTTTCATCCATTTCATCCTCTTGGCCGAAACTTCAAGGATCTTTGGGGCTTCCATCTTTGTTCATCTTCTTCATCACAAAGCTTTGTAAGTATGATTCCGCCGTGCTTCAAGTTTATTATATATTCATTTTGTTGTATTTCATATGCTTAATCTTTCCTTGGGACAAATAATAGAAACCAACAGTATGGGTTTCTGATCTCACCTCATGAAGATATCAATTTTATTGAGAAGACGAACCGACTACGTATGAGGAAGTGATACAAGTTATCGACTCCTTTTATGGCAAAGTGACATGATGTCCGAAATGGATTCCATGTGTACTAACTAAGTTTGGACACTGGTTGTTGTACCATAAGGCATTGTGTCTAATGGTACTATATGAGTCTTCAAGGAAGACATACATGGATGGCAACATATAAATGTACATAGCTAGGCTTGTACAAAAAGGTTATCGTCATCAACATGATGTCGATTACAACGAAATCTTTTACCCGTTACCATGATTAAATTCATTCAGATAATGCTTGCTAATGCTGCATGTTTCATTTATGAAATATGACAGCTGAACGTCAAAACTGTTTTCCTTAAACGGAAACCTTTTGGAGGATGTTACACACCCTGACGATTTTGTTCTGCCCAAATATGCAAACAAGGTTTGCAAGATAAATCGATCCATTTATGGATTGAAGCAAGCATTGCGTTCTTGGAACCAGAGTTTTGATGTGATCATAATGGTACATGATTTAATTCAAAACGAATATGATTCTTGTGTATATAAGAAGTTTAGTGGGAGCGCACTGACAGTGATTGTCCTATATAATGATGATATATTATTTCTTGGAAATGACATTCCCATAATGTAATCGGTGAAAGATTGGCTTTCATGAAAATTCTCCGTAGAATACTTGGGAGAGACAATATTTATTCTAAGAATAAGGATCTACTGGGATAGATCTAAAAGTTGTTGGCACTCTCTGAGATCTTGTACATTGAAATATATGTACTGACCTGGTGTCTCATATGTTTTGAGCATATGGAGTCACAATCAGGCCAATCCAGGTGATGGTCACTGGATTGATGTTTAAGTATCTTAGACGAACTAAATATATCTTCTTAAGCTATGGAGAAGGAGAACTTGAGATGACTGGGTTCACCGTTGTAAGTTTCCAAACTGACAAAAACGATTGTATGTCGTAATAAGGGTACTATATAGTATGAATATCGGAACAGTGAGCTGGAAATCTTCCAAGTAAGATACTATTGCCGAATAAACAACAAGAGCGGAATATTGCTGAAGTTGAGGCAGCAAAAGAAGCATTTTGGATATATAAAATTCCTAATTAGATTAGGAGTAGTTCTGTTAGCAGCTGAGCTAGGCTACAGCACAGGCTGAGGAACCGCGGTCTCATCAACGATCCAAGTATGTAATTCAACTATTTCATCTGATTCGTAAGATCATACATCGTGGCGATGTGATGATCGAGTAAATCGTATCAGATGATTACCTTGCAAATCCACTGGCGAAAGCTATTTCTCAGCGGAAGTTTGAGCGACCCGTATATAGTTCAGGTGTAGGACACTTGAGTGATTGGTTATAGGCCAAATGGGAGATTGTTGGACAATTATGACCCATAGCATCACTATTTGTACAGAATATAGTGTTGTTGTACAAATTAACTATGTGACAAAGGAAATTACACTTTTATCATTTGTAATTAGATTACCGGGGTATATAAATGATAAAACTCCATATAATTAGTACCGAATTAATAAGATATGAAACAATATTAATCCACGTAAGGTTTAATCATTAAATATCCCTAGTCGTAGTATTATCGAGATGGGACATCGATAATGCGGAATAGACTAGTATTACACTTGTGCGTGTTATGGAAGCGTAACGGCATAGTTCTCATATATTTGGGTATTGGATACTCATGCAAGTGTAATAGTAGGTTCTATTTACCGATGGTACGGAAACAGCTTCGCTCTGGATAGACCCCTCGGAATCCCATTGGTAGTATAACTATTTGTCTATGGGAATCCGAATCAATATAGGTGTATTTGGTCGTAACTTGAGACTTGCATTGCTAATACTTGCGACAATCAATATACTTTGGTTTTGGTCATTCGGGGCTTTAACAGGTTCTGTGTACGCCTCTTCTGGGTATACTGAGAATCGTAGTGTATTGGGTGTGATGTCAAGATGGAAGTATCACTTCAGTCATATGGAGATGATGATCACGTAGGATACGGAACTAGTACTCTTATGTACTACATTCATCGGGATAATATGACTAGGTCATGATTATCCGATTATAGAGACTAGTTACCGGAGATCCGATATGTGCTTCGTACGGGGCAGACACAATCCCAGCCTCAAGCCTAACATGTGACATCCGATATTGGATCGTAACACGCAATACTATGTCTACTACACCTGACAAAGATTACATATTCCTTAAAAGAATTTTTCTAGAGAATTGGGTAGGCACGGTGTTTTGCTAGAAGCCAACCATGTCTTGTAAATCGGTAAAAATGTGGTACGGAGTACGCACGTTTTCGGATAGTCCGATAATCGGATTTACTGTCAACATATCCAGAGATCTCATGGGTCGCTTCCCGAAGATTCACCGATGACGTTTGACTCGAACATAATCTGGGGATTAATTAGAGAGAGAGAAAATTAATATATGATTAATTACGGTGAGAATTTATTTGGGATAAAATTCAATTAATAAAGAGAGAACGATTAATTTGGAATTAATCGATTAAATAATATATTAGATATATTATATGAAATTAGATTTCATAACAGAATTAAAATTGGATTTTAATTCGGGCGAACGAATTAATGGAGAATTAATTCGCGAGCGACTTTAATAGTAATTTTGCTAGGCATAATTATTTAATTAAATTTGATTTAATTAAGTCGCAATGGACAATTCGTTAATTCAGAATTAACGAACCCGAACCCGGAACGTGTTTGCGGGCCCACTCGGATTTTGAATTAAAGTGGGGCCCACAAGTCACATCACTAGTCAACTTTGTTTACTTTTTGGTTAATGGAAGTTGGTGGTTGGTGGAAACTTGTAAAACACACAAGCTTACTTTATGTCATTTGGAATGGCTTTTACCAAATTTGATTTTGGTAATAGGTAAATGATTTTTGGAAAATAATTACACACAACATAAGTAATAAAAAAAAACATAATCTCTCTCTTTCTCAAGGCCAAGGGCCGAAACTCTCCTCTCATTTTTCTCTCAAAGTGGCGTGAACCTAGGGTTCACATTTGATGATTTTTTATTCAAAATTCATGTATGATATCACATCAATGGGGTCATTCAAATGTGTTAGGGAAACATATCCAAGAGTTTGGAACTCTAAGTTCAAGTTTGGAGCTAAACCATTCATACAAAGAGGAGCTTGGAGCACTACACAAAGGTTGGAATTTTTGTTATCTCTACATCCTACGTAGCCGATCAAAGTGAGTATCTTTCCGCAACTTACTTTGTTGATTCACATAATTTTATGCTTAATACATCTGTGGCATGTTCTTAGAGAACCCAACACTCCCGATGCAACTGCTAGTGTCTCTGCATCTTTGTTCTTCGGCTGGGAATTGCCTTGACCCTACTCTCGTTGCATCTTTTGAAAATTATTCTATAAGTAATGGTAGCACTTGTAAGTAGACTTTCTTCCGTCTGTGGATTTACCATTACTTTTGCTTCTGTTTTTCCCTCTACCTTGATTTTTTTCTCGTTGTCTTCTTCGATTCTCCGTGACAAGGGCTTGTGTCTGATTTATGCCCACGAATCCTGATAGAAAGCATTGAAATGCTATTAAGAGGATCCTTAGATATATCAAAGGAACCTCAGATGCTGCATTATGTTATGAATGATCAAAAATTAATTGTCAGGGGCTACGTGGATTCATATTTTGCAGGAGATCTTGACAAAAGAAAATCCACCATGGGTTATGTGTTTGTACTTGTATGAGGAGCAGTGAGTTAGATATCTAAGTTACAGAGTGTTGTGGCTCTGTCTACAATATAAGTTGAGTACATGGCAGCTACTCAAGCTTGCAAGGAAGCTATTTGGTTTCAAAGGTTATTATAGGAGCTCGGGCATAAACAAAAGAAGATTCATTTATTTTGTAACAGTCATAGTGTTTTGTATATTGCAAAGAATTCAACCTTTCATTCAAGAATAAATCATATAAGGGTACAATATCACTTTGTTCGTGAAGTAGTGGAACAAGACAGTGTGGACTTATTAAAGGTAGACACCAATGAGAACCTTGCAGACGTAATGACCAAGCCTATCAATACAGATAAGTTTGTATGGTGTAGATCATCTTATGACTTAGCAGAAACGTAAGCAGCTTGAAGACGACAAATTAGAATAGATGATATGGAAACTGATTAGTTCTCAATCTAGTTTCCAAGTAGGAGAATTATTAAAGTCAAGGAAATTGTCAATCACCGAAAGATGATTGATAATTAAATAAACAAAATATGTTGGTGGGTCCCATATACTTAAAAAGAAAATAAAAAAAATTAGAATTTACTATTTACACAGTGAATCTCATGCCTATAAATAGAGGCTTCATTTCATTATTTTCTTCATTTTATTATTTTTTTCATTTCATTCTCAACCAAATCTCATGTATTCTAAGAGAAAAAAATTTAGTTTCTTCTTAAGAGTTTGTGAGAGAGTTATAATTCTCCTATTCTAAGAGAGTGAGATGTTCACTCCTTGTGTTTAGAGAGATATTGTAAAAAAATTTCCACTATAGTGAAATCATTATACTTTTGCCCCATGTATGTTTCCCTCATATTAAGGGTTTTACCACGTTAAATTTGTGTCTCATTATTTTATTTATTGTTAATATTTATGGTATGCTAAGTCTCCTAATTATTATTGTATTGTTATATAGTAGACAACGTCTCTTAAACTAATAATTATTCTCAATTTCACTTTACTTGTGTGTCAGCTTCAGCCCACGATCCCCTAACAATTTTCAACAGTCAGATAGGACTAGGCCGACAGTTCAACTATATTTCCTCGAGCTCCCAAAGATAAGGAAAAAGTTACCAAAAATATTTATCAACATTCAACTCCTCTAAGTGAAACACCTCTTCTAACGAATCACAATTCTGAGTTATCATAATTAAATTCAAATTGTTCAAGAATCGTAGCAGATTCATTGAAATAACACTCAACATATATGTGTAGTCATCCACTACCAACTCCAGAAACTAACAGGAAGTGCCTGGCTATGCCATATTTCTTTCAAATTTGGAAATTGTTTGAGTTACACTATTTTTTTTCTGCTAGTGGGAAAAAAAAATTAGTCACAGAAAAATCTAAATGTTTTTGTTTTTGGGTTGGAAAATATGGATGCGAAGAGAAGCAAATAAGATGATAGAGGCTAACAATCAACAACTTAAGACTCGAAAAAATGAATGACAAATAAATAGAAAAAAACATATGAAGTAGAAGGAAATGAAAGCAAGTTCAAGGATCACTATTGATTAATTAATTTGTCATTAAACTTGCTTAACATTAATTAATTAAATTTTCATTAAACTTGCTTAGCATTTAAAAGATTGAAAGTTTTATTTAACTGACTTTACTTTACTTTTTATTATAAAGCAGAATGTTTTGCAATTAAAAGATTATTGGCTGCAGACTTCAGGATTGCAAAAGTAATTTTTTCGGAGACGTGCAATTGATCAACAAGACTCGGTTTAGAATTTTATTCTTTGTATATTTTTCTGCATTAATCATTTGAATTGGGAGTCAAAGCCAAGCTCTTTTATTTATCTGAGGATTTACCTAGCATCATTGTTTATTATTCTTGCATTATTTATTTTAATAGTAATGCTATTCTTCCCAATTAAGATCTTGATTTCATTTTCGAATAGGGAAAAAATTTACGTCTTAATATAATTTTTGTATATTCAAAAACGAAATCAGGAGTATGCATAAAATAGCATTTTTATTAATTTAATACACTTAGTAAATTACTGTATATGGAACAATAAAAAAGATCGGATTTCTAAAAGCTGTCTAATGCAAAATTTTCAAAGATAATTTATTATATATATAAAAGTTGAGCAAATAAAACTTTCTCATTAATTTTAAAAGAAATGACCTTCTTTTCTTATTTGTTACTATAACATTAAAAGTTGAAGGTGAATTGTACAAGTGAACATTGAGCATAAAAGGAAACGAAACGTATCATATTTTATTGATTTGACAATGAATGAATGTGTTTATTTTTAGCATAAAAGGAAATAAAATCATTAATCTTTATGTAATTTGCCTGAATTTTAAAATTTTAAAGTTGTTCTCTACCAAGTATCGTTTATGATTTATATTTTATTAGTTTCTCTCAAAAGTTATTTCTATAGGATGTATTTTTTTTTTTTATGGAAGAACGATGCTTTAGAATTATTCTCTTTACGATAACATGTTAATAATCTGCACATGTATGTTTATGGAAAATCTTAAGTTCGGATCTGAAAAAAATATAATAAAAGCATCAATTCAAAATTAATAAATTAAAATTTTCCAATATCTTTATAATATTAATAAATTATACTTGAATTTAAAGATGAATTTTTCAAAATCCAACAAATTTATCAACCCTACTTAGATCTTACCGAGAGAACCTAGGAGAATTAATCCAAAAAAAAAACCAAACCACCACAAAACAATAAGTCCTAATTACTTAAATTTGATTTAATATAATATAATATTATCTTGGGTTTTGTTGAAAATTTCTAATTAAATTTAAATTAATTGCTTTTCAATATTTGAATATCAAAGAAAAAACAAATTAGAGCAAACTTCCAAGTCATTGTCTCTTTCTCAATCGTATCAGTTCCCATAAAATATTCAATTAATGAATAGACAATTAATATTTATTAATGCAAAATTTAAAACTAGTTTCAATAGGAGGGGGCTATTTTATTTTAACAATATAGTTATTTTTAATATGTTGAATATTTTAATATGCATGTACAGTAAAAATGTCCGCAACGGAAGTGGCTTAGTGGTATATGAAAGTTCGCGATAAGCTATAGAAATCTAACAGGCAATTACAATGTCAACCAATAACAATTAAATCCACAATATCAATTCAATGTAAAATATAAATTGCGGAAAATAAAACAATCACACAAAACCAACACAATAATTTTAGTGACGAAGCGGAAAACTCGTACGAGTAAAAAAACCACTCGGGTTTCTCGGCTACCAGCCCAATTCACTAAGTAGATAAAACCTTGCAGCGATGGTCAAAACCTATGGTGGCAACTCCACCGACTCAAGTACCTCTAGGCTGTAAGAACCCAAGGAACTCCTTAAGTCTGCATACCCACGGTTTTCTTCTGAACCTCTGAAGTCTCTGAGTGAATCAAATCCTTACACACGCCATAACTCTGACTACCAATCTTCCTCCTTGAGAACTCTGAAGGATTAGGATTTTTGGGTTTGGTTGTGTTGAAGGTTTATCAAAGAATGATTCTCATCATTAACAAAGAAGACAAGAATATGAATAAGTCTTCAATGGCGGAATCAAAGAAGTTGTAAGCTTTTAGAGATTTTGGCTCAAGGGAAATGTGTTTCAACCGTTGGGGATGGTGGCTACATGATCTATTTATAGGTAGGGTGAAAAACTAGGGTTTTTCAAATGTAAAAGGTTGAAAAACACGTTCAGATGCTATTGGCGTTCGAACGCTTACTCAAACACTGCACAAACGCACGCCTACTGGAAAGACTCGTTCGAACACCACTCGAACGCACCACGAACGGATGCTCTCTGGAATGTCCCCGTTCGAACGCACCAAGAACATGACTCGAACGTTTGCTCTCTGGAATAATCTCGTTCGAACCAAATGGAGAACGTGCCACTAACACCACACGTTCGAACGCCAAAACGAACGCGCCACTAACGAAGATGCTTCAGCTTTGCCAAAAATCAGTCCAATTGCTCAAAATACTAGAAGATAAATTACAACTCAATTGAACTTGTTTTGTCACGGGCATTGCCAATAAAAATGGAACTAACAGTATAGGACTTAAGATTTTACCTTCAGGTCCAGAAAATGAAATTCTTATAAAAATATAGGATAGTCGGGGATTTTTACCTGCTCCGTTTAAGCCCGAAAATGGTGGTTTGACGGTGGGATTTCCAACGATTTCAAAAAAAAAAAACAAAAAATATTGAGTAAAAATAATTAGTTAATTTAAATAATATACGTGAAAGCTTCTTTTTTTTTTAAAAAAAAAAATAATAATAAAATAAAATATAAAGAATACACAAAGTAAAATCAAAATTTTATGGTTAGTTTTTGAAAAGCTTTACTGGGTTGAGAATTTTCCTTCCACAGATGCAACCACAGTATTAAATTGAAATGTCTCTAATCTATGAGGTCTTCACAAGCATATTTCAGACAAACACCATTATATTTCCAAAATGATTTAACTTGCAAAAATAGAAATCAAATATATTATAACCCTTAAAACACACAAATCAAATCTGATACTACATCTAATATTTATTAGGAAAACAGAGACCATGTTTACACAATGTTTCTTCAGCCTTGTGAGTGGCAGTATCCTCAGTCTTATGATGCTTGGCATCAGGCTCTTCACCATGTTCAAGGCTTAGATGTCCATTAGCTGCCTTTGCACCTAGAAGAGAGATGTGTTTGCTCGTGATTCGACGACCAGCTCTGAGTTTAGAACCCCATTGCTTTTCAAGATTTGGGAGGAAGCGTGCAACCTTCTTGCCTTGTGCCTTGCTAAGTTTTTGCTGCGTGCCCATTCGCGAGTTCATGCCTGTAAGCCTTGGCATTAATTGAATCGCATACAAGTATTACTCGTGTATATATGCAGAGTGGTGAGAATAAATATAGCCTACACAGATAAAAATGACAAATCATTATGGATGAATCAAGAAACAGCCATCAAGTAAACGTACTGGAAGAGTTGGTTCTTTGGCAGAATTACGCTTCCTCGCTGGCTGACCAGGTGTTTGAGCTTTGAATACTTTTTTACCTACAGAGACAAAAAAAAAAAATCATGAATAGAGTACTTAAAATTGCTTGCCATCCTGAGAGTATGCATCAGAAGGAAAAGAGCGAGAGTTCAATGGGAGTCCTTACCCAGCAAAGCATTATGTCCCATATGACATCAATGGGAACATCTGACTTCAACCAAGGAGAGATCATCAAAATCATCATCATCATCATCTTCTCGTTCTATCAGTTCCACTCTTTGCAGATCTACTTTGTGTGAAACCCCCTGAGAAATTTTCTTCATCTTTGGGCACCGACTCATAATCACTCGCTTCAAGGATGGGAATTCAAGTGTGTAATTCTCCAAACAAAAACTTGTAAGGCTTGGTAACTGATCAAGTTCCAAGTATTGCAAATTTTTGAAAACAATACGATCCTTCTGCACTTCTTCTCCAACCTTTAGTATGATTTCTTCTATCATTTTACACTCTGTTATCTTCATTCTTTCAAGTTTCTCCAGACTTTCAGCTGTTGAGAGTGCCACCATATTTATCAAACCTTCACACTTTGATACTTCTAGAGTCATCAGATTTTGGAAAGACACTGAGGACGGTACTAATTTTTCTAAGTTATTGCACTCTGATACTCTTAGAGTTTTCAGATTTTGAAAACCCTCGCTAGGTTGAGAATTTTCCTTCCATAGTTGCGCCAACATGGGCAATCTAAACAAGTTTAACTCTTCCAAACGAGAAAATGAAACCTGTGAATCAACCAATATATATCGAATCAAGGAACTTTAAACATTAATCAATCCGGATGCTAAATCCAAAATGAATTACAAAAACATAGATACAGTAGCCATGATTGTAGTTCACATCATTTTTTCAGTCATCTAATTGAATAATTCATATTAAAAATTAGTTAACAATCGCATCCATAGCAATAAATCAGATAATAAAACAACAAAAAAGATGAGTCAATAAATTAGATTTAGATTCTGCTGAAATTTTATGAATCTATAAGGAGTGGAAGGAAAGATGTGTGAAGAAAAGCAGGGAAAAAAGGTCACCTTTTCATCAAATAGATGTACATCAGCGACCAGGAAGTTCTCTTCTGAAGCCATTTCTTGAGGTTCCTTGGGTACAGGTGTAGAACTAAAGATGAATGTTCCATTATGGGGCAATTTTCAATTTTTAGATGCAATAAGGAGGGCAATTCGATTGTATTCCCGGTGAAGTTGCAGAATCTTTTGAGTTTTGAAAGATCAATGAGCTTTAGCTCCTCAAGTTCAGGAAAGAGTGGCCCAAAATGCTCATCAGCATTTAGCTCTTCCAAATGGAACACCTCTTCTAGTGAATCACAATTCCTAACTTCCAAAAATTTCAAATTCTTCAAGAACCGTAGCAGATTGGCTGGAATAGCATTCGACATGAAGGTGCAGTCATCCACCACCAGATCTCTTAAATTCCTGAACAAGCTGACAGGAAGTGCTTGGCTATGCCATATTGCTTTCAAATATGGAAACTGTGAGAGTTTCAAGTGCAATATGTTATCGAATCCAACCTAACCAAACAAAAATATTGCTAGTTAAAATATGCAAATATGTACATTAAACTTTGACTCGATGGTAAATAGAAGTGGGATTATTGTCAAACCCTGGGAAGTACGATGTTAGGCTGCAGTTCTAATGGATGGGACTGAATCTTGCTCTAGTTCAAATGACTCGAAACAATCTATTCAAGATAGCACTTTCATCATTGAAAATTAATTTAAATCGTATTGAATTAAAGACTCTTTAAACAACAACACGACCACCCTATTTATATAATAGGCAAATCTACTTCCCTAAGTTAACTCGAATACGAAAAGTATATCGTAATCAAACAAGAAATTAAAATCCGAAAAAAGATTCAAAACTTTAATTAGAAAAAAAGAAATTATCACAATAATGTCCTAAAGAGTCGCTTAATATTTTCAGTATCTTGCAATGCTAATTTTTTTCTAAACTAACAAACATATTTGGATTTTCAGATTTTCTAGGGGAAAGTGTGGCAGTTTTTTTGTTCATCAATGTGCAAGTGCAAGAGAGATGCAGGAGCAGTTTTGGTACCATTTCTTTGAACACTTTTTGTAAGGTGGAGTTAAGGTTTCCTTCCCAACAACCTTCATCATCATTATATGTCAGTTGCACTTTGTGTAGATTTGGTGTGTGTAAGACTCCTTGAGAAAAAGTCTTCATGTTCAGGCACTCCCTCACATATACTCGTTCCAAGGATGGGAATTCAAGAGTGTAATTCCCTTGACAAAAGCTTGTAAGGCTTTCTAAACACTCAAGTTCCAAATTTTCCAATTGGTTGAAAACAAGATCCTCCTCCACTTCTTCCCCGGCCTGCACTTGTATGATTTTTTCAATAATTTTGCAATCAGTTATCGTCATTGTTGCAAGTCTCACCAAACTCTGAGCTGTTGAAAGAGTCGCCAAACTTCTCAACTGATCACACAATGATACATCTAAAGTCATTAGATAAGGAAGAGCAACCTGCAAAACAACCAAAATTTTTCTCATTACGGCTTGAAGATTATTTAATCACCAACTGCCTCGAAATGTATGAACGAGCAATTAATTAATTAGTAACTAACAATATGATGCATGCACGTTTAACTAGTGGATATATACACAAATAATTAAATTGAATTCGATAGTGCTCATATCATCATTTCATACCTTTTGATCCAGTAAGAACATGGGCTGTCGGCTCTCCTGGCTCAAATACTCTGGCGAACCAAATAATGTTTCCACTTTATGACATCCAACAACCTTTAAACTTTCTAACACTGGCCATTCTGAAATATGTTTTCCTAAGAAGAAACTTTTAAGGTTTGGTAGGTACCATAATTCCAGCGAGGTTAATCGAGGAAACACAAACCTTCTAAGAACCTCCTCCTCGACCATGAAATTATTGCAGTTAAAGCTTGCCTCTTCAATTATCTCTTCTACTGAACAACAGTCGAATACCTCCAAACACTCGAGACTTGCCAGTCCGCTCCTCATTATAAAATTAGCGGGAAAAATATCACTTATCATTTCACAGTTTTTTATCTCCAAATTCTTCAATTTACTGAAAGAATCCGAAGCAAGCTGGTGGTGCCATATTTTTCTCAAGTTGCTCATCCATTCAACTTTTAATATCTCCAAACTAGGGAGTCCTATCTGAAGTCACCAATTCAACGTTCAATTAGAGATATTAATTACATTTAAGGAAAAGAAGACGCAAGGAAAAAGAAGAAATATCGTGAAATCAAATTAAGCAAGCACCACATTTTTTTTAAAGAGAAAATTACCTTTTCATCAAAGAGGGGTAGCGTTTCAGAATGAATGATCTCTTCCGATGAGCTCATGGGGATGAATCTTCTCAAACTACGGCACCTACAAAGCTCAAGATGAAGCAAGGAGGGGAATTCGATCAGCTTTTGTTCATCTCTTCCTAAGCCGGTGGTGTCGACTACCCCTTTCATTGACTCACAAGTCTTTATCTCAAGATGTTGGAGTTGCACAAGACTATCAACCATAGAAAATGAAAACATATATTTCAGATGTTCACAGTACTCCACTATCAACTTTTCCAGTCTTGGAAAAATGACCTGCAAAATTATTTTGCCATCAACAGTTTATCTTGTTAGAATTTTTTAGTACTACAGAATTTGGTTTAAGCGTAGTTGTTTTAAATATTTTATGTCTTCGACATGAGATCTTGATAGTTGTCAATCCCTGATTTGCAGGAACTTGATTTAGTTTCCTTTCTTGTTATATTGTTAAAGAACGAAATAAATTATCCAATTTCATTACATCAACATATATACACACACCTTGAAGAAAAGAAATAGGGGGAGTGAACTAAAAAGGAAAGAAATGTGAAGGAAAGTGAAAAAGAATCACCTTTTCATCAAAGAGAGGTTTTGTATCATTCGCCAGGAAGTTCTCTTCTAAAGTCAATTCTTGAGATTCCTTGGGTACATGTGTAGAATTGGAGATGAATGTTTCCATTACGGGGCAATCTTTGATTGTCAGATGCAACAAGGACGGCAGCTCAATTATATTCCCAGTGGAGTTGCAGAATCTTTTGAGTTTTGGAAGACCAATGAGCTTTAGCTCTTCAAGTTTAGGAAAGAGTGGTCCAGAATGCTCATCAGCATTTAGCTCTTCCAAATAAAACACCTCTTCTAGTAAATCACAATTCCTTACTTCGAGAGTTTTCAAATTTCCCAAGTATTGTAGAAGATTGGTTGGAATAGCACTCGACATAAACCTGCAGTCATCCACTGTCAGCTCTCTTAAACTGCAGAAAAAGCTGACACGAAGTGCTTGGCTATGCCATATTTCTTTCAAACGTTGAAATTCTGAGAGTTTCAAGTGCCATACGTTACGGAATCCAACCTACACAAATAAAAACATTGCAGCACACTAGTTAAAATACGCAAATAAGTGCATTAAACTTGGACTCAATGGTAAATTAATTGGGATATTTAACATTGTCGAGGCTTGATTAAAAATAACAACAGTATCAACCCTGGAAGCATTGCAGTTCTAATGGATGAGACAGAATTCTGCTCTAGTTCAAATGAATCGAAACCAGAGATTCAAGTTTTTATCATTGGAAAATACAAGGTAAAATAATTAATTTTATTGAATCAAAGAATCTTTAAACATAACATGACCAATCTATTTATAGAGCATTACGCTATTTTAACTTAGAAGTTTGACACAAATTATAAAAATTCATATCCTACATTAAATCTGAGAGATAAGGGTGGCAACGGGCCGGGCCGGGCTTTGATAAGCCCGGCCAGAGCCCGGCAATATTTTTTTTGGCCCGAGCCGGGGAAAAGCCCGGCCCGACTTTTAATTACAAAAAATTAATTTTTTTAATTAATTATATAAATATATAATTTATTATAAATATAAATAATATTTTTAAGCCCGGGCTTAATATGTTAGGCCCTTTGTGGGCCCGGCCCTGGCTTTTTTAGCCCCGGGACGGGCCAAAGCCAGGGAGGGCCGGGGCTTGGACTTTTTTGCCACCCTTACTGAGAGATATGAGATTTTAGTTTGCAACAACACATCCAAATTTTATCTTATTTAAATTTCTAGTGAGCACACTCCTTAGATTTAAGAGAAAAAATGATGCCCTGCACATAAACCAAGACTGTCATGAAGTTCTACCAATTGACATTGCATTATCTACATATAAAGAATTTTACTGATGAGATCACTTATATTAAAAAATATAAATATATTTAAGGGGATTATTTGAGCAAATCATCTCATATTACTCCATAAATTAAAAGTGATTTTATATATATATATATATATATATATATAAGGAGTCCCCAAGGGGCGCAGCCCAGCGGTTTGAGCTTGTGATCTTGTCATCAAGGTCTCGGGTTCAAATCCTGGGTAGCATCCTTGTAAGAACCTGGGACAACACTAGTTTACCCACGCATCAATGTATAAGGGTGGCAACGGGCCGGGCCGGGCCCGAGCCCGAGCCCGAGCCAGGCTTTCATTTTAAGGCCCGGCCCGGGCTTTTTCCACCTCGGGCCGGGCCGGGCTTCGGGCTTTTCTGCCACCCTTATCAATGTATGACGTGGGGTTTCCCGGTATTTCAAAATATATATATATATATATATTATAATTATATCATGCAATCCAATGATGGATAAAATGATTTTTTATTAAATATTACTTTGAATTTTAATATCTACTACCTATCATTAATTTTTCAAAATTACATGTAAAAAATTTATGATTAAATAGCTTCATCCATCTATATAATAGGCAAATCTACTTTCCTAAATTAACTCAAATAGTAAAAGTACATCATGAACAATAAGAAATAAAAGTCCCAAAAAAGATACTCGACATTAATTTTTTTTAAACATGGTAAATATTAACAAAATGTCCTAAAGTATTTTGTACATCAAGCTTACATTTTTTATTCTATATGATTGTAGTTATATATAGAGAAAGAACACGATTAGTGGAACAATGCTCATAACATGGTCATGGAAATATAAATTTTTTTTAATCTCCTAATGTATAGCTTGATTCTGACGGTGTAGCTAGAACTGGTAAAACAATCTAGTTTTGAAAATGCAGGCATACCCAATTTTGTGATCCACGAGTTGCTTCTCCTGTTTTGTGATTGATTGTTGATCCTGTTTATTATCGTTCAATTGCTTAAGTAGTAGTATATCGACCATTATTTATATACGTCATTGAAGCAAGATTTTGTAAGTCTTGAGTGTCTCTAATGGGCTCTTAAGAAGCATAAACAAGAGGTTTTGTTTGCACCAACGACATTAATTAAACCAAATGCAGTCAAGCTTACTTGGCCATTCTAGAATTATGGTTTATGCAGAAACTTCATCTACTGAGATATGTATCAGATATAATAATTTCAGTAGCTAACAATGCTATTTTTTTTTTCTAAACTAGCAAATATATTTGGATTTCCAGATTTTCTGTGGGGACAGTGCCAGTTTTTTGTTCATCAATGCACAGATGGTTAACAGAATGTTGAAAAACATAAATGTGCAAGTGCATGAGAGATGCAGGTGCACTTTTGGTGAATTGATTAATACATACCATTTCTTCGAACACTTTTTGTAAGGTGGAGTTGAGGTTGCCTTCCCAACACCCTTCATCATCGTCATTATATGTCAGTTGCACTTTCTGTAGCTTTGGCGTGTGCGAGACTCCCTGAGAAAAAGTCTTCATGTTCAGACACTGCCTCACATATACTCGTTCCAAGAATGGGAATTCAAGAGTGTAATTCCCTTCACAAAAGCTTGTAAGGCTTTCTAAACGATCAAGCACCAACATTTTCAGTTGCCTGAACACAACACGATTCTCCTTCACTTCTTCCCCATCCCGCACTTGTATGATTTTTTCTATAATTTTGCAATCAGTTACCGTCATTGATGCAAGTATCACCAAGCTTTGAGCTATTGAAACAGTCACCAAACTTCTCAACTGATCACATAATGAAACATCTAAAGTCATTAAATTGGGAAATGCAACCTGCAAAACAACCAAAAATTTTCTTACTATGGCTTGTAGATGATTTAATCATCAACATAAACAAAGAAAGAAATCAATTAATGAGAAATTAATTAAATAGTAACTAGCAACATGATGCATGCACGTCTATTAAGTGGATATGTACACAAATAACTAACTTCGATAGTGCTCATATCATCATTTCATACCTTTTGATCCAGTAAGAACAAGGGCTGTTGGCTCTCCCGGATCAAATATTTTGATGAAGCAAATAATGTTTCCACTTTGCAACATCCAACAACCTTTAAACTTTCTAACACTGGCCATTCTGAAATATGTTTTCCTAAGAAGAAACTTTTAAGGTTTGGTAGGTACCATAATTCCAGCGAGGTTAATCGAGGAAACACAAACCTTCTAAGAACCTCATCCTCGACCATGAAATTATTGCAGTTAAAGCTTGCCTCTTCAATTATCTCTTCTACTGAACCACAGTCGAATACCTCCAAACACTCGAGGCTTCCCAGTCCGCTCCTCATTATAAAATTAGCGGGAAAAATATCACTTATCATTTCACAGTTTTTTATCTCCAAATTCTTCAATTTACTGAAAGAATCCGAAACAAGCTGGTGGTGCCATATTTTTCTCAAGTTGCTCATCGATTTAATTTTTAATATCTCCAAACTAGGAAGTCCCACCTGAAGTCACCAGTTCATTGTTCAATTAGAGATATTATAATTACATTTAAAGAAAAGAAGAAATATCACGAATCAAACTAAGCAAGTTTACAGAAAATTACCTTTTCATCAAAGAGGGGTTGAGTTTCAGTGTGAATGATCTCTTCTGATGAGCTCATGGGGATGAATCTTCTCAAATTATGGCAACTATTAAGCTCAAGATGAAACAAAGAGGGGAATTCAATTGAGTGAATACCCATGGCAAAGCTAGTTAGTTTTGGAAGCCAAAAGAGCTTCAGGTAATGTAGTTTAGGAAAAACCATCTCAATAACCAACTTTGCTTCATCTCTTCCTAACCTGGTGGTGTTGAATATACTTTTCATCGATTCACAACTCCTTACCTCAAGATATTGGAGACGCACAAGACTCTTAACTGTAGAAAATGAAAATAGATATTCCACACATTTGCATTTCTGCACTGTCAACCTCTCCAAGCTTGGAAAAATTACCTGCTGTACAGTTTTTGTTCCTTCAAAAACTGTCTGCTATTTATGATTCAAAACTAAGCATGGTGATTGTAAAACTGAAAATATCAACATATAAATTTATATACCTTCTCATCAAGATCATCCTCTGCAGTGATTTCTTTGCATCTAGAAGTAGTTATCGGTTTCTCAAGATCGGGCCCTAAAATGAAAATAATTAACCTTTATCATCAAGTAGTTTCTTTTTAAAAAATAAATAATTGAGTAGATTCAATAATTCCACTTATACTTTAAACACTTACCGACAATCATTTCTAGGTCATGGCAATCAGTCACTTCTATTTCTTGAATCCGCTGAAGGTTTTTGGCCATGGAGAATGAGAAGAGATGCTTAAGTCTATCACAACCTTTTACTTTTATAATCTTTAACTTGCTGAAGGATTGATCTTCACTGAGTTGGCTATGACATATGTCCTCTAAGTTGATCAAATTATAGAGAAACAATGATTCCAACAACGGAAAGACTTTACAATGAACCCCTCCCACTGAACCGACAATATGTAAAATCTCTAAGCAATCTTTTATATGAAGATGCTTCAATCGTGGAAAAACTTCCTCATCGTCTAATTCAGGAACAACATTCTGATAACCATTCAGTTCTTCTAGGCAGAGATCTTCACTTCTCTTCAGCAACATTTTCATCCCATGCCCCAAAAGAATGCATTTGTTTAGCCCGTAAACTTTCATGAATCTTGATGTTTTACTCAAAGACCAGCCCCTCACATTTCCTACTATTATCCTATATCTTTCCAATTCCACAGAGACCAAATCCTGCGACATGATTTGAATATCCTGAATATGTATGTGTAAAGTGGTAAGTTTCAACAATCCCTTCAACTCAACAAGACAAGCATTACCTCCTCCTTCAACCTCCTCCCATCGAATAAAACTATTACCCATATAAAGTTCTTCTAATTGAGAAAACTTTGCTATTACATTTGGTGCTATCACTGTAAGTCCCCTACAATCACTCAAATCTAGCAGCCTTAATCGAGTCAATCGTCCAATTTCTTCAGGCAACTTCTCAATATCAGAAGACCGAAAGCTGAGAATCTCTAATTTCTTTAACTGTCCAACAAGTGTTATATCTTCTAGTTGGCATGCCTCTAAACACAATGTTTGAAGGCTAACGAGGTGACCAAGTGATGAAGGTAGTGAAGGGAAACAAATTTTGGTAAAATTCAAAACTTTGATTTGTTTCATCCCTTCAAAAAAAAGGTCAGGGATTTGCAAAGAATTACCAGACTTTGTAAACAACAAGAATAGCTTCAGTTTTGGACATTCCAATTGTTCAGGAAGCTCACAAACATCCCTAAAAGGTAGAGAAACAGCAATTGGATCTTTCTGCATTGTCTTTTCTATCTCGTCCTTCAAGTCACCTACATCTTGAATATTAATCATAAGCTTCTCACTGGCAATTGATACAGCAACATCATGGATGATGTCATGCATTTTAACATCATCTTCAGTATCACCATCCAATAATAGGCATGAAGCTTTTAGATTGTCAATCAACCTATGCACTCTATTCCTTGCAGCTTCCAACGTGTGAACATTTTTAAACAAACCCAAACCCAAACCATATCTCACCAAGTACGGAATTGGTATAGAATGACCTGCATCATGTAAACAACAAAGAAGAAAAAGAGATTTTGCTTCATCACTTTCTAAAAATTTGTAACTCAATTCTATGGAAGAGTATACATTTGCATCCATTCCATGAATTTCTCTCATATTGGAACTTCTTAGCTGATCCACCGCATCCTTCCAAATGGGTAGACTCTTATTTTTCAGTGCATTTGCAATTGTATTTAGAGCAACTGGCAGACCTCCACATCTTCCAACAATCTCATCTGCTATGGGTTGAAATTCAGATTGTTTTGCTGAATTACCCACTGTCTTCTCAAACAATTGCTCAGCTTCTTCTTTAGATAAAACTTCAATTGGGAAATTCTTTTGAGAATTCATATCATTGCTCAGTAAATCTCGACTTCTAGACGTCAAAATTATAGTGCATCGTTGTTGATCATCCTCCCTTTGATACTCATCATTCCAAAAAGGAATTCCAACAGCATCCAACTCAAGTTTTGTCCAAATATTATCCAATATTATGAGCACCCGCTTCTCTTTCTTCAATCTTAAACATAGCTGATCAGCTCTATGGATTACACTCTCTTGTTGTCCAAAATCCAGACCTAAATCACGAGCAAGTTTGTCTTGAATTATTTTATGATCTGGGGTTTGAGTTACCTCAGCCATAATTACCTCATCAAACAGCTTTTCTTCCATCACTTTTCTAGCAACTTGTTTGACTAACGTGGTTTTGCCCACGCCACCCATCCCGTAAACTCCAATCATGTCGACATTGGAATCATTCAGCACCTCCATCACATCCTGGAAAACTTTCATTCTTGAATCAAATTGCTCGTAACCTCTGACTTGCATAAATTCTGTTTTCTCCAGTACAGGACGGTATGAAACATTAGTGAAGTTGCCTTTTCTCAAGAGATAGCCAACTTCTTCTGCTGCATTAACTGCTTTGTCATTGAAATCTTTAACTCGAATCAACCAGCCTTTAACATCTTCAAATATCTCCTCCCCTTGTCTTTCAGCACGCTCAACGTCTTTTCCCACCCTTTGTCTTAGAAATTCCAACTCCTTCACTTGCCTCTCCAAGTCTCCAGCAGGACGGTAGGAAACAGTACTAAAGTTGCCTCTCCCCAAGAGATCTGCACCTTCTTTTACTGCCTTCACCGCTTTCTTGCTGAGATTGTAACGCTTGAACAAATTCGGGCACAACCCTTTGAAACAGCGCCTCTTGGCTTCTTCTTCACCGTCAGTGATGGGTTTTGCAACCTTTTCAGTGAAGTCATCAATGCCGTTTAGCCAATCTTCAACACCCTTATAAATCTCACCGCCTTGTTGTTTAGCGTGGTTAACTGGTTGCTCCACCATTTCTCTTCTATATCCTACCTCCTCCACTTGTTTCTTTAAGCCATCTATGTAGCTCTGGTACTTGAACATATAAGATGTCTCCTGTTGAATCTTCTTGACCAAATACTTTGCAGCTCCTATAATACTGGAAAAACCAGCAAGAGCCACTTCTGCAGCCATTGCCTCTTGCTTAACAATAAATTAGTTCTGTTTCTTTCTCTTTTTCTGTCCTTTTTTTCCCTTCTGCTAGTGAAAAAAACTAGTTACAGAAAAAATCTAACAAAATAGCAAACGATTAATCATAAATAAATGAGCAAATAATAAAAAATGAACTATTTTTTTTTTCTTTTTGGAAATGACAACAAATAATTTTCTTTTTGGAAAATGGATGCTTTATGTTTTGGGGGTCTTAAAACCAAAATCAACAGATTCTTTTTGTTTTGGTTTTTGGGTTAGAAAATATGGATGCAGAGAGAAACAAACAAGATAACAGAGGCTAACAATCAAGTAATCAAAACAACTTCTCAAGAATCAATAAAAATGAATGGCAAATTAATAAAAATAATAAAAATGGAAATGAAAGCAAGTTCAAGAATCAAATTTTTTGCAATTAATAAAAGTTAAGAACAAGTGCGTGCACCTCTTTAATTATATATATAGTAGAGCAGCTCAAGGTTCAGAATTTGCTGCAGACGAACGTGATTTCAGGATTTTTCAGAAGTGAAGTTGATGAGCAAGACTCAGTTTTAGAGTTGATGCTTTGTAGTTTGTATATTCTTCTGCGTTATATTAATACCATATTTTTTAAAATCTAACCGGATTGAGCGTTCCGGAACAAATTTTGTATCCGGTCCGGTTAATATTTAAAAATCGGTTCAGAAAAAATCGATCAAAATTAATAAAATTTTTATGATAGAAATAAAAATTTAATATTTTTTTTATAATTTTTAATTAAATAAAATTATTTATAACATATATCAATTCTGTTGATTTCTGAAATGATTTAATCAATTGAACTACCATTCAATTTTTTAAATTATGAATAAGCTGTCTGATTTTGGAGACTTTGATTAATACATGAGACTTTGAGTGAGTCCACGCGCATATTTTACCGAACACCATATTTTATTGTTCTTGCATTATTTATTTAATACAAGTTGTAAATCCATCAACTTTCCAATAAAAAAATTAATCAGAATTCTTAAAGCCATCATCAACATTTATTTTAGGTTTGGATTTATTGGTTAAATTTCCAACCGGACGTGAGTGGATTTTTATTCATGTAATTATTAATTTTTGAATTTGATTTTATTAATTTTCGGGTCATGTTTTCATTTCTTTTAAGTTTAGTCAATGATTATATGTTAAGAGAAAGTTAATCTCTATAGAATTAAGGACGGTCAAATTCTCCTTTTTTTATATAATAAAATTTTATATATATACACATACATATAGACACACTTAAAAATTAATCTCTATAGAATTAATAAAGACGGTGAACACATATATACATGAACACACATATATATATATATATATATATATATATAGACACACACTTAATCTTCCTTAAAGTAAAAGATAAACAACAATCCCTAAATATAATATCTTAACAAATAATACTAGTTTTAATTTACAGTACATCAATAATTATTTTTTATGATTTGTTTTCAGTGCTGACATGAGGTTTTTTTTTTAAAAAAAAATGATCGGTAGTTATTAGATAAAATTTATAAATAATTAAATAATAATAGTTCATTATTATACATAAATTCATGGCAAAAAATTATAAAAAGGTAAATAAAAAACATATCAACACTAAATTTAAATTCTTTTTCTATTTGCATAGAATATCAATATTAGAGTTGTTGGGTTTAGTGTCTTGGCTAATTCTGTAATAAATTAGTTCAATTGTGATGTAATGAATTTGGAATATTTCGAAATAATTGGAAATCATTTTATGAAGATTTCAAATCAGGTGAAAATTATCATGTTCGAGCCAGTTACTTGAGAATGTTCGAACTTCCACTCGAGTGAGCTCATGTGTGAAGCACGTGTAAAACCACGTTCAAATGTGGAATGCGATAACTTAAGGTTTTGGGCTTGAGTGATTTGCCTTCTCTCAGGTTCAAGGTTCGAATCTCACTAGATGCATTTCTTTTGGGTCATGCCCCCTGGTGTGATAAGCCAGCGACTTACCTTGATCTGTGTAGGGAAACTTCTGAGGGTACGGGGCACAAGTCCCGGGATTAGTCGAGGTGCGCGTAAGCTGGCCCGGACACCCCGGTTATCAAAAAAAAAAAAAAAAAGTGTTGAGGTTGCCCAAAGATATTCAAATGCAAAGTCGAATTTTACTATTTTGGATGCATTTTGGGGAAGCTTGGGGACCATAAACTATAAAAGCTTGATTTAACCTAATTTGCAGTTAATTAGAAACTAAAATAAAAACACAGAGCCATCATATTTGATTTTTCTCTTACTTTAAAAGTACACTATTGAAAATTACATGGTTCCCCATCATATTTGATTTTTCTCCTACTTTAAAAGTACACTATTGAAAATTCCATGATTCGCCATTGTTTTTATGAGCATAAACCTTATCAAATCCTAACTTTCAAAATCATGAGTTTTCAGATAGAGTTAGTTCACTTCTTAGATTCATTACAGAGACTTTGAGGTTGTTGGGAAAGACCGTTTAGTACGGGCTTATCTCATATTATTACAGTTAAGTAGTTGTGTTAACAAAGGTTTTATCATAGGTATTTTAACCAACATTGCAAGTTTCTCTTTATAGTGAATTCGAGTTCGAGTGATAATTTATATTCATAGTGATTTTCTTTGTAAAGAATTTTTTACTTTGTAAATATTTTCTGATGTTCATTGTTTACTTTTTACAATTTATTTTTTGCTCTTCATTATCTGTTTAAAATTAAGAGTATAGTAATTATTAAACTTAAGGATGTATGTTCTTATTGATACAAATATTATTTTAGGAATTATCTTAAATAGTGTATAGGGTGGGCACAATTCGGTACGGTTCGGTATGTTATGAAAAAATTATAATTATAATTGTTCGGTTTTTTTTTTTTTTAAAAAAAATAATAACTGTACGATTTTTTTATTAAAAAAATTATAATTCTTTTTAATTATCGATGCAGTTCGGTATAATTCAATTTTTTAATAATATAATAATAAATTAAAAAAAATTAATAATATTCATTGAATATAACAATTACTTAAATTTTTTATAGTGTAACTCTTCTAATCATCACAACTACACAAATAAAGTTGTTCATATGATATAATCATCATTTAAATTATTTAAAATGTAGGAAAGTAAAAATAATAATAACCAAAAAGTAAAAAAAAATATATTATAAATATTTTATGAAATTAATCATCACTAAATAGTAAATAAATTAAATAATGTAACAAATATACTTATAAAATAACAACATAATATGATTAGATTTTAAAAAATTCAGCAAATTAAATTATTCAATTAATTCGGTTCACTACGATTTTTTAGTTAAAAAACTTATTCTAATTTAGTTCGGTTCAGTTTTTTTAATTAAAAAAATAAAAAAAAAATTTTTTTTTAAAAAATAAAAAATTATCATTTTGGTTCGATTTTTTCCGATTCGTTTTGATTTTTCAATTTCAATTTCAATTATATTTTTTTTCACCCCTAATATTATTATTAGACTTTTAATTTCGTATTATTTTCCCGTAAATCCATGGGTGTATTAAGTTCAAAACTCCGTTTTTATCCCTTTCATACCTACCTGCTACCAAATAATATAATCAGAACGAGACAATTGATGTATATGATAAATTAATAAAGCAACTTGGACAAACTTAACATGTGAATGATTACGACAAGAATTTTCTGAAAATTACCATTAAATTGAGATATATGATTGGGAGATTAAAAGAAACCGAATGATTAAAATCACTCATAAACTAATCAGTATTTTATAATTAAAAATAATTTTATTTACAGAATTTCCATATTTTTTAAAATAATTTTAATCATTTTTCAACTTTTTTTTAATTTCTATATCACTCCTTTTAAATGAAAATTTGATTGTTCTTTTTCTGCTGTAATATAAATTATCAATCATGGCTAATATTTTATCGACCCAAAAACCCAACCTTAGAAATCTAACAAAAATCCAAACCACCACAGGACAATAACTGATCGTTACTTAAACTTGATTGAATCTAATATATAATATTATCTTGATTTTTGTTGAAATTTTTTAATTAATTGCTTTTCAATATTTGAATAGAAAAGGAAAAAAAATTACAGTAAACGTGGAAGTCTTGTCTCTTTGTCAATCATACCTATCAGCTCCCTAATATCCCCGTTATATGAGTAATTTCATATCATCAATCAATAAGTATATAACATACAGTAGGGATGTTCACGGGTCGGGTCGGTTCAGGTTTTTAAAATTTTGTTAAACCCGATCGGGTCGGGTCAAGGGAAATTCGGGTCGCGGGTCGGGTCGTTGGAAAGTGGAACCCGATCGGGTTCGGGTTCGGGTCGGGTCGTCGGGTCATTTAAAATTTTTTGAATTAATTATTTTGAAATATAAATATTAGTTATTTTATATCCCAACATAATAGAATTTCAACAAAATGAGTGGAGCAACATATTTTTATAAAAGTGAATTTTTTTTTTTTTTTTGAAGAGTTGGAACAAATAATTTACAATTCAACTCAGCAAACAAACAGTGTAATTGGATAAGAACTTACCCCATAGAATGAAATAACTTCATCAGCCAGTAATTTATTACCAAACTTCTTAGCCAAGTCACTAATGCATACATAAGTATTCTCCATATGAGTGTGAAATCAAACGAAAATTTATACACGATCACTAATGAAAATTAAAGCACATAATAACACTACGGAAGCAAATTAATTACTTTAATTAATCAGAAACCTTTCTAATTAAGTATGTATAGCTTTATGTAATCTTTATAATTTCTTAAAGGTTAAAATTTCAACTCTCCGTTGCTTTAATTTCTCTTGATCATGTTCCCAGGTTGAGCCAAGGGTATTTTCGTCCAAAAAACAACTTGTGTCAATGAACTGTTGTTGTTGCTGCTGCTACTGCTGATGCAAGACCTGTTCTTGAGATTGTGCCATTTCCATGCAAATCAGAGCTAATAAATTGCCTTGTTGGCTTTGCATGGTGACAAGCTCGGCCTGTGCCTTGGCTAACTAAGCCTGAAGCTCACTGACTTGTTTATGAAGATTGCAAACATGGAAAGTATTAATATGAGTGTGAAAATTATTATTACTATGAGACATTATCCAACAGAATGAAACACTGCAGGATAAATGAAAAAAAAAGAAGTCATATTTTGATACAAAAACGTCAACAAGTCCTAAAAACTGGATAAAACTCTACAGACTAATGATTAGTTTAAAAATAATAATAAATATTTTAGAAAATTAATAAATATTTTAGAAAAATAATAAAAATTTAAAAAAAATTATTAAAATTTACATAGGGTCGGGTCGGGTCGGGTCAAGGGAATCAAACCCGTTGCCCAACCCGAAAATTTCAGGTCGGGTCGGGTCGGGTCGGGTCAAAATTTTGAAAATTTTTTTATGAACCCGACCGGGTCGGGTCGTCGTGACCCGACCCTATGAACACCCCTAACATAGTAACATATAGTGTTATATTAAATATAATTATTATTTATTTAATTACTTTTTACAATTTTAATAAATATGACAAGATATTATTGAATTATTATATCGGTAATGTGATATCACTACTAATTTTTATCAATTAATATTTATTTAATGTAAAATTTAAATTATTCCCCTCTCATACAGAGATAGCTAATTGATGAGTGGTAAATCTATCACTATTTCCCACTCATTTGACCTAATATTTTGTATAGTTTTTTGAGTTTTGTGAATATTTTGATGTGTTTTGTGTTATTTAGTAGATAAATAAAGTTTCAGGACATTTTGGAGGTGATTTGAGGCCAAAACACCGAAAAATGACACAAAAGGACATTTTGGTCATTTTGGTGCGTCGTGTCGCGCTTCCCGAGTCGCGACGTCTAACGTGCGCCGCTCCAATGCTAACATGCGCCGGTGGACACGTGTCAGGATCTGAGAAGTTTGAATTTTGCTAACGTGCATCGTGCCACGTGTCAACATCACAACCGATCTGCTAATGTGCGCTGTGCCACATGTCATCATCCTATGGTGCTGACAATTGCCATCGCAACGTGTGCCACATGTCATTCCACGTGTCAGCCACGTCACCATCCACATCAGCGGTTGACCGAGTCAACTTTGCCACGCGCCCGCCACGTCATCATCAGCCAATCACAGCGTGTCACGTGTCACAATCCTACGGTGCCGACAATCACTTTCGCCATGTGTCGACACGTCAACGCCATGCCAACCACGTCATCAGATAAGAATCCGAGCCGACTAATCAGCGACTGCCACGTCAGCGCGTCGCGACGCAAGAATAAATTGGCACATCGCGACACCCGGAGCTTATAGACGCCTATAAATAGAGCTCGAAATTTCAATTTCAAATGTACCTTTCTCTCTGTAAATCTCTGAAAAAATAAGGATTTTGTATCTAATTTCTCTTTAGTTTTATTTAATTTTGAGTTTTGTAATTAATTTTAATTACGTTCTGTAATAGTAATTTACTTTATTTACTTTTACAGTTTTACTATTCAACCATGAGAAGGTAACTTCCCTCTGTTAGGGTGAAAGGTAATTTTTTTACTATTACTATTTAGATTAATCTCTCTTAAATATAATATATTCACTATTTAAAATTTGACTTAAAAAAGATATCGCCATATTGATCGGTTGGTAATTTATTTTAAACTGATTTAAACCTGACTAAGAAAGGACACTGCCTATATGGCTGGTTGGCAATTAAATTATCTTACCGCCTATATGGCAAGTTCGTGGATAATTTTTACCGCCTTTATAGCTGGTCAGACTTAATTTGACTTAATCAGGTTACCGCATATATGGCTGGTTGGTATTATCATCACAAGTTAATGTATTATATTAAGGGAGATATCTAAGTTAGTAAATAGTAAAAGTAATTCATTTTACCTTAGCATTTTACTTTTCAGCATTTACTTTACCGCATTTACTTTTCAGCAATTTTACTTTATGTCTTTTACTTTTAAGTTTTTACCAGCCCTAGTTATGTGTCGTAACTAAGTTAGTTATCTGGGGTTGTGATGAATTTCAATATCACCGGTTTATAAGGAGTTAGATTATAGTTTGGGTAATATAAAGATTTATTTATTAAGTCTTAATCTTAATGTTTTTTATTAACTGGCCATCAATAAAATTGATTAGGTAAACTTAAAATGAACTTGGAAAATGGATTTTAAGTTTAAGACCTTAGATTCAATAGCCCACGATCTTCTTTGAGAATAAATAACTCTTTAATAGATTTCATTACAGGATAGGAATATACCTATCAGGCGGGGTAGCCATAATTGGAACTTGAACTTAATGAATTCAGATAATTTAATTAACATATGAATATGATTAATTGAGTTAAACTGGGTATTTGTAATTGATTATCGAAATAGGCTTTTACATAATTTCGTGTTCCAGGTTAATAAATCAATAGTTTACCCAACTGTAAGATAACCACTTCATATTTAAAATTGATATTGGAAGAAATCACAACCCTGGATAGTTTTATAATTTGAATTTTCTTTAATTTACTTTCGCACAATTTTATTTTACTTGTTTAATTTTTAATTTTTAAAGTTATCATCATAATCAAAACAACCAAACCATTAGATAATAGTAATCATTTGGCCTCATAAAATTAATAGCTAGGTATTAAGTACTCGTGAGATCGATACATTTTATACTACTTGAATGATACATGCGCTTGTGTTATACGTGTGTGATTAAGCACCGGTCAAGTTTTTGGCGCCGTTGTCGGGGACTTAGTTATCTTTTACTATTAGTTTAGGGGTTAGATACCGTTACTTGTATCTAATTTTTCTTATTATTTAATGTTTTTGTTTTCACTTGTTTCAGGTTCTCAGACACTACACGAGACGAACCAGAAGCTTTGAACTTCAACCGCTTGACCCAGAGATTGAAAGAACCATGAGACAGTTGAGAAGGGAAAGGCGTGAAGGCGTGAAGGCCAAGAACCATTCCGGTGGTTGACGGCTTCATTTCCTGTATTATACTTCCTCTCTTACCAGAAAATACGTGTAACAGCAAAACATGCATTCAGATGATTCAGCAGTCAGTACAGTTTGGGGGGAATGCAATTGAAGATCCTAATGCCCACATCAGCAACTTCCTGTAAGTTTGCGGCATTTTCAATTAAAACCGAGGAGCTGAAGAAGCAATGAGACTGCGAGTTTTTCCATATTCCCTGAAAGACAAAGCTAAGGCTTGGCTACATTCACTACCAGCAGGTTCCATCACAACATGGAACAATCTAGCCACTAAATTCCTTGCAAAGTACATTCCACCAGACAGAACAGCAAAACTGAGGAATGACATCACATCCTCTGTACAACATGATTCGGAAACTCTCTACGAAGCTTGGGAAAGGTACAAAGATTTGCTCAGGAAATGTCCTTATCATGAGATTCCAAAATGGCTTCAACTCCAAACTTTCTATAATGGACTTTCTGGACTGATGAGAACCACAATTGATGATGCTGCTGGAGGAGCTTTAATGGTAAAATGAGAAGATCAAACCTGAGACCTAATTGAAGAAATGACCAACAACAATTCCTTGTAACCAACAGAAATGAGCATGATCCAGAGAATTGTAGGAATTTATGAAGTTGGAGCAAACACAGTAGTCAGTGCCAAACTAGATCAGATATGCAAATTTATGGAGACTCTCAACACACAAAGCAACATCAGAGCCATTAGTTCATCATTTGGAGTACCACCAGAACCAACCCAACCTGAAGAGACAGTGAACTATGTCAACAATTTCAACAGACAATGGAACAATCCATATTCCAACACCTATAACGCAGGGTGGAGGAATCATCCCAATTTTTCATGGAGCAACAATTCAGGGCAAAAGAACAATCCACCACTTGGATTCCAACAGCAGAACTATCCACCACCTGGATTCCAACTGCAGAACAAAAGCTAGGAGCATGAAAAAGAATCAGTAATGGCAGAAGTGCTAGCTCAGTTAAAAAGATATGAAGCTATGTTTCAAAGCCAAAAAGCCTCCATCAAAGCACTGGAGAATCAAATTGGTCAACTATCCAATGCTCAGAGTTACAGACCGCCATGAAATCTTTCCAGCAATACAGAACCAAATCTAAGAAATCGAGGGAATGAGCAATGTCAAGCCATAACTTTGAAAAGCGGTACTGAGATCAACAAAGATATTGGAGTCAAGGTGTCTATTGAAGAAGTTTCAAAAGAAAGTAAAGAAGCAAAGCAACAGATGGAGGAAAAAGAAGCAAAGGAAAAAGAACAAATCACTTCACCTCCACCTTTTCCACAGCGTCTTCAGAAAAACAAACTGGACAAGCAGTTTGCTCGATTCTTGGAGGTGTTCATGAAGCTGCACATCAACATCTCATTTACACAAGCCTAGGAAGAAATGTCCAGTTATGTCAAATTCATGAAAGACATTCTTTCACGAAAATGGAGATTGTGAGACTATGAGACAGTAGCATTGACAGAAGAATGTAGCGCTATCATTCAGAGGAAACTTCCCCCAAAGTTGAAAGATCCTGGCAGTTTCACAGTCCCGTGCACCATCGAAGAACAATACAGCGGTAAGGCTTTATGTGATTTAAGAGCTAGTGTTAACTTAATGCCTTTTTCTATTTATAGGAAATTGCAAATCAGAGAAGCAATGCCTACCACAGTCTCTTTGCAACTCGCTGATCGAATGCTCTCATTTCCAAGAGGTGTTGTTGAAGACGTGCTGGTTAAAGTTGACAAACTTATTCTCCCAGCAGATTTCATTATCCTTGACATGGAAGAAGACAAATATGTACTTATCATTCTTGGAAGACCATTTTTGGCTACAGGCAGAACTTTCATCGATTTTCAAAAAGGAGAATTAACCATGAAAGATCAGGACCAAGAAGTTACCTTTATGTTTTCAAAGCTACGAAATTCCCGAGTGATGAAAATGAAGAGGAATGTTTCAGAATAGATGTTGTTGACAGTATCATCTTGGATACTTAGCCATCTCCCACGGACAAACTTGAAGCTTGCATCACCAACATGACCGATAGCGAGCTAGATGTTGAAATCATGGAGTGTATCAACTACCTTGACAAGCCATTTCGTTTCAAGTCGTCACCACCAGTTGAAAGTCTGGAACTCCAAAAGAAAGATCGAATCAAGCCTTCGATTGAAGAACCACCACAGCTGGAGCTGAAAATACTCCCGAGCCACTTCAGGTATGCATTTCTTGGAAATTCTTCTGAATTACCAGTTATTATTTCTTCGTCACTAACATTAGAACATGAAGAAAAGTTGTTGAGAGTTTTACAGAAACACAAGAAATCCATTAGCTGGACTATAGCTGACATTTGAGGTATTAGTCCATCATTTTGCATGCACAAGATCTTGATGAATGATGAGTACAAACCCACAGTGGAGCATCAACGCAAACTCAATCCAATCATGAAGGAGGTCGTGAAGAAAGAAATCATCAAATGGTTGGATGCTGGTATCATTTACCCCATCTCAGACAGTACTTGAGTGAGTCCTATGAAGTATGTGCCGAAGAAATGAGGAATTACTATTGTCACCAATGAAAAGAACGAGCTGATTCCAACAAGAACCATGACTGGATGAAGAGTATGCATGGACTACAGAAAGTTGAACAAAGCAACACGGAATGACCATTTTCCGCTACCATTCATTGATAAAATGTTGGACAGACTGGCGGGACATGAATTCTATTGCTTTCTGGACGGATATTCAGGTTACAATCAGATTGCCATCGCCCTAGAAGATCAAGAGAAAACTACCTTTACATGTCCCTATGGTATTTTTGCTTTCCGCAGAATGCCATTTGGATTATGTAATGCCTCTGCCACATTTCAGCGTTGCATGATGGCCATTTTCTCATATATGCTAGAGCACAGTATGGAGGTTTTCATGGATGACTTCTCTGTGTTTGGAGATTTATTTGACCACTGTTTACAAAATCTAGAACAGGTGTTACAAAGGTGTGAAGATACAAACCTGGTACTCAACTGGGAAAAATGCCACTTTATGGTGCAAGAAGGCATCGTTCTTGGACATCAGATCTCACAAAAGGGGATCGAGGTAGACAAAGCAAAGATCGAGACAATTGAAAAACTTCCTCCACCAACATCTGTCAAAGAGATTCAGAGCTTTCTTGGACATGTAGGTTTTTACAGGAGATTTATCAAAGACTTCTCCAAGATTGCTAAACCTTTGTGCAATCTTCTGGAGAAGGATGTGCCTTTCAACTTTACCAAAGAATGCTAGGAAGCTTTTGAGATCTTAAAACAGAAGCTGATTTCTGCCCCCATCATAGTAGCACCAGATTGAAGCCTTCCATTTGAAGTGATATGTGATGCTAGTGATTTTGCTGGAGGTGCAGTTTTGTGACAATGCAAGGCAAAGATTTTCCATACCATTTACTACTCCAGAAGGACTCTGAATGAAGCTTAACTCAACTACACAACCACTGAAAATGAATTACTTGCAGTTGTGTTCGCTTTTGACAAATTCCGCTCTTATATGTTGGGTCCCAAAGTAGTGGTCTACACAGATCATTCAGCAATCAAATACTTGATCGCGAAGAAAGATGCCAAACCCAGATTGATCCGTTTGATATTTCTTCTGCAAGAATTTGACATGGAGATTCGAGACAGAAAAGGGACAGAAAACCAAGTGGCAGATCACTTATCGAGGCTCGAAAATGGAGAAACAGCTGGCAAAGAACTAACAATCAAAGAAACTTTTCCAGATGAACAGTTGTTTGCTATGAAACAGCAAGATGCTCATTGGTATGCTGACTATGTCAACTTCATTGTATCGGGAAAATGGCGGCTGGAATGGACAACTCAGATGTTTTTCAAAGAAGTCAAGCATTATGTTTGGGATGGGCCGTACCTGTTCAAACGGTGTGCTGATCAACTACTGAGATGGTGTGTTCCACAGAAGGAGGTTAACAATGTTCTGCAGCATTGTCATTCATCACCATACGGTGGACACTTCAGCGGGAATAAAACTGCATCCAAAGTCCTACAATTAGGTTTGTTCTGGCCCACTTTTTTTAAAGATGCTTATCTGTTTGCTCTTCAATGTGACATGTGCTAGAGAACATGGAATATTTCGAGGAGAAATGAAGGACCGTTGCAAAACATTCTGGAAGTAGAGATATTTGATGTGTGGGGTATCGACTTCATGAGACCCTTTATTCCATCATTCGGAAACTATACATACTGGTTGCGGTTGACTACGTCTCCAAATGGGTTTAAGCAATTGCGCTGCCATCAAATGACTCAAAAGTGGTGATCAAATTCCTGAAAAAGAATATTTTCACTCGCTTCGGAACACCTCGTGTAATTATAAGTGATGGTGGTACACATTTCTGCAACAGATACTTCGATGCACTCCTATCCAAATACGGAGTTACTCACAAAGTTGCCACAGCCTACCATCCACAGTCAAATGGACAGGTTGAGGTTTCAAACATGGAGATCAAAAGAATCTTGGAGAGAACCGTTGGGTCCACGAGAAAGGATTGGTCTGAAAAATTGGATGACGCATTATGGGCTTACTGGACAGCTTACAAGACACCTATTGGTATGTCACCCTATCAATTGGTGTATGGAAAAGCATGCCATCTGCCAGTTGAGCTTGAACACAAGGCATATTAGGCACTGAAAAAGTTAAATCTTGATCCACAAGCTGCATGAGAGAAAAGACTTCACAAACTCAATGAATTGGAGGAATTTCGCTTACAGGCTTATGAGAATGCCAAATTGTACAAAGAAAAGATGAATAAATGGCATGATAAAAAAATAGTGCACAGACAACAGGAGTCGGGTCAGCAGGTGTTGTTGTACGACTAACGGTTAAAACATTTCCCAGGAAAGCTGAAATCAAAATGGTCAGGTCCCTTTGTGATTACTCAGGTGTTGCCCTACGGAGTTGTTGAAATCTACAACCCCAAGTCCAACAACACATTCAAGGTGAATAGTCAGCGTGCCAAGCACTATTGGGGAGAATCATTTGAGCGACAAAAAGAAAGTGTCATACTTTCAGATTCCGCCTAACGTTCGGGTAGTCACGTCTAGCTGACGACGTTAAACTTAGCGCTAGCAGGGAGGCAACCCATTCAATTTGTGTATATATTGTGATTTGGTGTGATTTAATTTGGTGTGTTTAGTTTTTACAGGTAAAAACATTTCAGGATGGAAGAATTTCTCGCAAATCTTCACAAGTAATTTCCCTCTCTCCCTCAAAAATCTCTGATGAAAGTCTACAAAGCTCGTTTGGAACGGATGAGACTACTGACGATCCATGGTATTCCTAATGACATTCGTTGGGTAATCGAAGCACGGGTCTGATTAGCAGGTGAGTATTCTGATTCTTGTACTTCTTATTTGTCTGGTTTTAGAAGAAGCACCTATGCAAAGAAACGTAGAGCTAAGCAAATATGTGTTTGTTTCAAATGTGCACGCTGGAATTGCAATCCTAATTGTCGTTCCTTAGGAAAGGTGTCTGATAATCGCGAAGACAAAATTAAATTCATTAGAGATGGCTTGAGTAAGGAGTCTTTAGATGATATATCTTCGACTCTTGAGATGCATCCTAGTGGATATGTTCAAATAGCCATTCACAAATTACATACACAATTCAAAAAGAGAAAGACAACAGTTAAGTCTCGGGAATCTGACTCAAAAAGACTCTGTTTGCCAATTTATAAGAAAATTGGATGGGAAGCTTGTCCCTGACGCATAGACGTCAATCAAGCCGTAAATATTTGTAGATATTATATCTCTTTGTCTTTTCCTAATAATTATGATTTGTTTTGTTATTTTCTTTTATTTTCTCCGACGGGATCCATATCTTTTTGACTATCACGATTTATTTTGCTGTTATGTTAATAATTATCACTTGGCAAGTACTATTGTTATTATTACTCACCCCTTTTCAGGTTCTATAAATTCAACTCATCATTGTACTCTTGAAGACATCCATATTTGGAAAAAAATGGAAGCCACTTCAAGGAGATGAGTTGAAAACATTTGTGTGTTTTGCAGCACTAGTGTTGGTACTAAGCCACTCTACATAGAGGCAGCACATGAATTGGGTCGAGTCATAGCTGAGAAGAATATGCACTTGATATATGGTGGAGGCAGTCTTGGACTAATTGGGGTCATTTCGAAGGCTGTACAGGAAGGAGGCAATCCAATTCTGGGAATCATTCCAAAACCTTTGGTGGAGGCAAATCTGATAGGACCATCAAACAGAGAGGAACTGATTGTGCCAGACATGTCAGAGCGACTGGTGGAAATGATTAATCGTGCAAATTCCTTTATTGGGTTGCTATGAGGCTTGGGCACTTTGGAGGAAATTTTTATCGTGCTATCTTGGCCGAACCTGAACATACACTAGAAACCGAATGGGTTATTCAACGTTGAGGGATTTTATGATTTTCTTTGTGTGTTTCTTAATGATGTCCGGAGAAATGGGTGCGTGACAAAACCTATGAAAGAACTCATATTCACTGCCAGAACTGCTCCGGACTTACTTGACCAAATCTTAGCCTTTGAACCGCAAATTGACCCTATCCTTTCCAAGATCAAATGGACCGAGGATGATCGTGGTAAGAAGAGTAAGATAAATATGAATCTTAACCTTTAGTTTTCTGTATTTCAGCTAACCAGGTACTATCCTCTAAACTCTTCTTCTACTTTTTAAGACATTGGGGACAATGTCTCATTTAGGTTTGGGGGAGGGGAATAGTTGATTAGTATCTTGTTTTTATTATGTTGTTTTTTTTTTTTAGTCTAAAATTTTTCAAAAAATACAAAAAAATTGTAAAATTTTACAAAAATCAATAAATTATTTTGTGTTTTTGTGTTTTTAATTTGATTAATCGGGTGAAATTGGTGAGAGATAGTAGTGTAAGGAGTTTCCACTCCTGAGACGTATCTGTAGGCACTTCATTTTTACACATAAACCCGATGAGGAGTCTTATTTGGAGACAACTACCTTTTAAGTCACGGAGGTCACGGGAAACGGACATCGGAAGGGGAAATTCAGAATAAACAAGGTTCACTGTTTTCGTTCGTGCTGCGTTCGTGTTTACGTTCGAATGTCAAACGGATTGCGAGCGTTCGTGCCGCGTTCGAGTAAGCGTTCGAACGGTTTCGGTAAATCTGGTTTTGCTGCTAGCCTCACATCCAGCCCAATTAGCTCCCCCAAAGCCCATAAAACACATCACAACTTAAATAAATAAATATTAATTAAAACATTAACTAAATAATATAATAATTAAATTAATTAAATGATTAAATAAAACATATACCAAACATAAAATAAACAATTACCAACTTAAACTAAAATCATGCATAAAATAAACAAATCACACACTAAATCAAAATATAATCATGCCTAATTAAAATCAATCAACCAATTATATTCCCAATCTAATAAGATTATTCCCAAACTTAAAATATTGTATTCCTAAACCAAGCCAATCAAATATTCAACCTTCCCTATCTAGCCAAGATTTGTCCCCCCTCAATCTTTGACTTCCCTTAACCAAACCAAATCAAATCTTTGACTTCCCTTAACAAAACCAAATCAAATCCCTTTCCTTGTCAAGCCCAACCCTTTGCCTATAAAAAGAACCCTTCACCAACCTTCTCAAGATTGGTCCCCTAGTCCCCTAGTCCCTAGACCTTAGCTACTAGCTAGTCCCTAATTCATACACAATACACATAAAAATTACACGAAGAAAACACTCAAAAACAGTAAGCAAAAGATAAAGAGGAAACGGTAGCGAAACCACAAGGAAACAATAGCAAAAGACGGAGAACGACGACTTAAAACAGTGGGACAACGAACGAGGACAGTGAACCAGTGAACCGGGAGAGTTGCGGAGCATCCACCCCTCCGACGATCGTGTACCGTACATCCGAGAGGTGATTTAAAAGGTTAGACCTGAGGGTACCTTTTCATTGTTTATATTCGTTTTATTATTATTATTGAATTCTATTCGCATGAGAGTCGTTTATGGATGCATGTTGTGGTTTTTGAGTAGATAAATATGCATGAATTATGAGATGTAATATGTGGTGGGTATTGGATGAATGAGAGATGTGTCAACTCTCGCGGTATATCGGATGGAAACCCGGACGTAAATTTCATAGCCGATTCCGAATGGACGGTAATATGATCTGTACTCGGGCCACAACTCCACGTACCGCTTGAGTAAACGGCACCATCTTTCTTTTGTTTTGTGTTGCTTTTGTTTATTTAGTTTTCTTTATTTGAATTCAATATGTTGTTTATTTATGCATGATTCAACCAGGCGCATGGGCTTAGTAAGTGCGATGTGAGATCCCCTATGGAGAGGGGCTAAAGCCCTTTACCACGATGCTTTGCCGCGCCGGTTGATGTGTGTTCGGTTGGATGCAAGACACGTTCAATCGGACATACTTAGAATAATATGATTGTCGTTGTGTTTGTATGCATGATGTGATGTGACGCGCATGGGCTTAGTATGTTGGTCTAAAGGTCATCTCTTTGAGAGATCAAGAGCCCCCAAAAGGCCACCTTTATGGCAGTACTTCGCCGCGCCCCTTTATTTTGTTGTTTATGTATTGCATACCATTTTCATGCATCAGTTCTGTTCCCGTTCGAACGCGTTTACGAACGCTACTCGAACGTGAGCATTCTGTTTCATTTCCGTTCGAACGCGTTCACTAACGCCATACGAACGCGAGCATTCTGTTTCATTTCCGTTCAAACGCGTTTACGAACGCTACTCGAACGCGAGCATTCTGTTTCATTTCCGTTCGAACGCGTTTACGAACGCTACTCGAACGCGAGCATTCTGTTTCATTTCCGTTCGAACGCGTTACGAACGCTACACGAATGTACACACACTGAACTGAGTCTGTCTTATTATGTTCATGCCTAATTGCCTCTTGGTTGATCTTTCTTATGCAAATATGTTAATGTATTACAATTCATATGCTTATGTCATGATAACATTTGAGTATTGTATGGAAAGATGCCCATATGTGTGCTTGTATGGTTAATATGTGTGCTTGTGTTTTCCTGGATGTGATATGCAAATAAAGCTATATGTTCGTTGCTATCTCGATATATGTGAAGCATGCAATTTTAAGTATGAAATATATGTGAAATACGTACATAAGTTTTATTTTGCACATGAGAATTTAGAGGCATGATACTTTTGGAAATAAGTGTTACTTAGGCTTAATTAAATTATTACATAAATCCTTTCATTACAAGTGACATAAGTAAGGGACCATTCCGAACCCAACGGTTTGAGGTCTTCCCTTGCGAGGGGTGAGTGCGGCCTTAAATCTTTGTCCCGGTTCACACCGGGTGGCGACTCCATGTTATTTTAATCCTTCCCAACTAGGCCGCGAGCCTAGGAACGGCGTCGCCCAGGTCCTGTGTTCCCACAGTATCTCAAACCTATTTCGGAAAAAGTTAATTTTTGTTTATTTCGTTTTGAATTATTTAATTTGTGAATTCTCCATAAAACTGACTAAAATGGATCTTCATATGCTTAGTTGGCAGGTATTATCAATATGCATAGTAATATACGGACATGAGACGTATTTGAAAAGTTTGTAATATTCAGTGCTCTAGTTTAATTGGAGGAAGCATCTCAAAAAGTGATGGAGAAAAATAAACGTCTGATATCCGAGTTATTAAGTCTGTAAGGGTGTCTTAACACCTAGTGCCCTAAAGTCAACTGGTTTGGGAGTCACTGACCCAAAGCTCGTTACATGTATCGAAGGATGTGGCAAAAAATATATATATATCTGAAGTCTGAGTTATTAAGTCCGTAGTGGTGTCTTAACACCTAGTGTCCTAAAGCCAACTGGTTGGGAGTCACTGACCCAAAGCTCGCTATATAAATGGATGATATTGTATATAAATAAATAAATCAATCAAAAAAATCAGAAAAATTATTTCATTGCTAGAAAAATGTGTGAATTCTGATAAAACTTTAGGACAAAAATGTTACTCTCTTCTCAACTGCACTTATGATTGTTGTGAGAAAAAATGAGTTGATTTATATTTTTTAGTTGTGTATATGGAGAATGGTAAATATGTTGGTTTCTAATGTTTCTTAAACATGTCCCAAGATCATCATAAAGCATGAAATAAGAATGAATAAATTGAAAGAGTGGCGGAATCACAATTACAACGATCGGATGTGATGAAAGCTCCAAGCAAAATCCTTCCTTTGCTTTCCTTTGTATTCGGCCAAGAGGATGATTTTGATGAAGAAAAACTCCAAGCTCCAAGAATGAGATCCAAGCTCTTGAATCTATTCCCTATCACCTTTGTTAGATCCACCAAAGTGTGATAGCAAGATTTACCTTTGAAAATTGAAAAAGAAAAACCCTAGGTTTGCTTCCTCAAGTTTCGGCCAAAGGAGAGTGTATTAGGAGAGAGAGAAAATATTTTGTATCAAATACAAAATCTTAATGAAAAAATGAAAAGAAAAAGCTTTTTAACTTTTCCAAAAAGTTAAACCCTTTCCCCCCCCCCCCCCCCCCCCCAAAATTTCCCTCCAAAAGTCAAAAGGTCAAGTCACTTTTTATAAAGTGATTTAACTTCCATCACACATCAATGACATGTGATATGACTTACGATGTGATTTACGATGTGACTTGCGGCCGCACGCGATTCAAAATCGGCGCAACTACTTAAACACATTTCGGGCTCGATTTCGATAATTCTAAATTAACGATTTTTCCGATGCCTCGTAAATAAATCCAATTTACTATTCACGTCGTTCGAGAATTAATTCTAAATTAATTCGAGTGCCCGAATTAAAATCTAATTTCAATTCCGAATCGAAATCCAATTTCGTTTAATATATTGAATATATTATTTTATCGATTAATTCCAAATTAACCTTTTCTCTCTCCTCTAATAGTACTTTATCCTAAATAAAGTTTCTCCGTTTTAATCCCAGATTAATATTGAATCAAACGTCATCGGTGAATCTTCGGGAAGCGACCCAAGAGATCTCCGGATATGTTGGCAATAAATACGGTCGTCGGACTATCCGACCACGTACGTACCTCGTACTACGTTTTTACCGATTTACGAGACAAGGTTGGTTTCTAGCAAAGCACCATGCCTACCCAATTCTCAAGAAATATTCTTACTGGAATATACGTCTTTATCAGGCGTAGTATACCCTAGTATTGCGTATTGCGATCCAGTAACTGATGTCACGTGCAAAGCCTGGGGCTGGAATAGTGTCTGCCCCGTACGAAGCACATATCGGATATCATGCAACTAGTCTCTTTGAATAGGATAATCATGACCTTGTCATATTATCCCGATGGTTGCAACACTATAGAGAACCAGTTCTGAATCCCTGCGTGATCATCATCTCCATATGTCTGAAGTGATACTTCCGTTTTGACATCACATCCAATACACTACGATTCGCAATGAACCCAGTAGAGGCGTACACAGAACCTGTTAAAGCCCTGGACAACCAAAACCAAAGTTCATCGATTGTCGTAAGCACTAGCGATGTAAGTCTCATGTTAAGACCACATACACCTACCCTGAAGCGGACTCCCATAGACACATATACATACTACCAATGGGATTCCGCGGGGTCTATCCAGAGCGAAGCTGTTTTCCGTACCATCGGTAAAACACAACCTCGTATCGCTCTTGCATAAGTATCCTATACTTAAACATATGAGAACTATGCCGTTATGCCCTCACAACGCGCACAAGTGTAATACTAGTCTATACCGCATTATCGATGTCCAGTCTCGATAATTCTATGACTATGGATATTTAATTATTAAACCTTTTATAGATTGATACTGTCTCATATAATCTCAATCCGGAACTAATCATATGGACTTTTACCATTTATATATATCCAAGTAAATGAATCACAAATCGGTAAAAGGTAATTTCATTATTACATAGTTAATTTTGTACAAAACACAATGTCTTTTTACAAACAGTGACGCTATAGGTCATAACTGTCCAACAATCTCCCACTTGGCCTATGTCACTTAAGCATCTGATACCTGAACTATGTACATGTCGCTCAAACTTTTGCTGAGGAATCGCTTTCGTCAACGGATCTGCCATGTTGCCATCTGATGCGACCTTCTCGACCTTCACATCGCCACGATGTATGATCTCACGAATCAGATGAAAACGTCGAAGAACATGCTTGGATCTTTGATGAGACCGCGGTTCATTTGCCTGTGCTATAGCCCCGTTATTGTCACAATACAATGGAATGGGCTTAGCTGCTAACGGAACTACTCCTAATCCAATTAGGAATTTTCGGATCCAAACTGCCTCCTTTGCTGTTTCTGCTGCAGCAATGTACTCTGCCTCTATTGTTGAATCGTTAACAGTAGCAGTATCTTGCATGGAAGATTTCCAGCTTACTGCTCCGTTATTCAAACAAAAAATATACCCTGATTGAGACTTACAGTCGTCTTTGTCGGTTTGGAAACTTACATCGGTATACCCGGTTACCTCAAGTTCTCCATCTCCATATATTAAGAAGGCATCCTTAGTTCTTCTAAGATACTTTAGGATATTCTTAACCGCCATCCAGTGACCTTCACCTGGATCGGCCTAATAGCGACTACACATGCTCAAAGCATAGGAGGCATCAGGTCGTGTACATATCATGGCATACATGATCGATCCGACTGCCGAGGCGAACGGTATCTGACTCATGTTGTCTCTGTCAGCTTGAGTATTAGAACACATGTCCTTAGATAGATAGACGCCATGTGACATTGGCAACAGTCCTCTCTTGGACTGATCCATGTTGAATCTCTTCAACACTTTGTCAATATATGTGCTCTGGGAAAGTCCAAGCAGTTTTCTAGATCTATCCCGGTAGATCTTTATTCCCAAAATAAAAGCTACTTCTCCTAGATCTTTCATGGAGAATTTCAATGAAAGCCAAGCTTTCACCGACGTTAGCATGAGAATGTCATTGCCTATTAGCAATACATCGTCAATATATAGGACAATAAAAGTCAGTACCCTCCCACTAACCTTCTTGTATACACAAGGATCATCTTCGTTTTGAATGAAATCATATTCTTTTATGATCTCATCAAAAAGTTGGTTCCATGATCGCGATGCTTGCTTTAGTCCATAGATGGATCGATTTAACTTACAAACCTTGTTTGCAAGTCTAGGCACGATATAACCGTCAGGCTGTTGCATATAAACATCCTCCAAAAGGTTTCCGTTAAGGAAAGCGGTTTTAACGTCCATCTGCCATATCTCGTAATCGAAGTATGCAGCAATTGTAATCATTATCCGAATGGATTTAATCATGGCAACGAGTGAGAAAGTTTCGTTGTAATCGACACCATGTCGTTGACGATACCCCTTCGCTACAAGCCTAGCTTTGTACGTTTGTACGTTGCCTTCCATGTCCGTCTTCTTCTTGAACACCCATTTGCATCCAATAGGCTTTACGCCCTCTAGTGCATCAACCAGTGTCCAAACATGGTTGGTGTATATGGAATCCATCTCGGACTTCATGGCTTCTTGCCATAAAGCGGAATCGATATCTTGTATCGCTTCCTCATACGTAGCCGGTTCGTTATCCTCAATGAGATTGATATCTACATGAGGTGAGATCAGGTACCCATACCTCTCAGGTTGTTTCCTGACTCTCTCCGACCTACGCGGTCCTTGTGTAATAGAAGATTGTGGTACAGTCTCATCCATAATGGACTGTTCTTGTTCCGTTGAGGATTCTATGCCAGGAACAGTATCACTACGATTTTCATCAAGTTCCACCTTCCTCCCACTGCATTTAGGAATTCCTTCTCAAGGAAAACCGCATGTAGAGCAACAAATACTTTGTTCTCTCGTGGGTGATAGAAGTAATATCATTTGGTTTCCCTAGGATACCCTACGAAAAGGCATTTATCCGATTTGGGTTCAAGTTTGGTACCTTGCAAACGTTTGACGTATGCCCAGCATCCCCAAATCTTCAGGAATGAGAAACCCGATTTCTTTCCTGTCCATATCTCATACGGAGTCTGTTGAACAGACTTTGATGGAACCTTATTCAAAATAAGGATTGCACTGTTTAATACATATCCCCAAAAGGAAATAGGTAGCTCAATGCGGCTCATCATAGACCTTACCATGTCCAACAAAGTACGGTTTCTCCGTTCGGACACACCGTTTAATTGCGGTGTTCCAGGAGGAGTCCACTGTGAAAGAATACCATATTCATTCAAGTAATCTAGAAACTCATTGCTTAAGTATTCACCACCACGGTCCGACCGTAATGTCTTAATACTCTTGCCTTTCTGTTTTTCAACTTCGTGTCGAAACTCTTTGAATTTCTCAAAAGTTTCCGACTTGTGTCTCATGAGATACACATAACCATAAAGAGATGCATCATCTGTGAAGGTTACGAAGTATTCGTATCCACCTCTAGCCTGGCTAGAAATGGGCCCACAAACGTCACTATGAACAAGGGCTAACAGTTCGGTGGCGCGTTCACATTTACCACTAAAAGGTGATTTAGGCATTTTGCCTAATAAGCAAGATTCGCAGACGTCATATGAATTTGGATCAAATCCGTCCAAGTACCTACTCTTCGAAAGTGTGGATATGTGAGTCTTGTTTATATGTCCCAGACGACAGTGCCACATATAGGTTTCATCTTTGTTACTCATTTTGAGCCTTTTGTTTGTTATATTATATGTTGGAGATATATTTATATTCAAAATATAAAGACCATTATTTGCAACAGTAGTGCAAATTTCTACATCATTTTTATATAAATAACACCCAGTGTTTCTAAATACAAAAGTATACCCACATTGGGTTAACAGTGATACAGACCCACATTGGGTTAACAGTGATACAAAAATAATATTCCTAGTCAAACTAGGTACATAATAACAGTCATTAAGTTCAAGTACATGCCCCGATGGCAGTTCCAAAACAAAAGTGCCCACGGCCAAAACAGTAAATTATGTCCCATTTCCAACACGCAGATCAATCTCTCCTGAAGCCAGTCTCCTACTAATCCGCAGATCCTGCACATCAGTACATATATGAGTACCACAGCCAGAATCAAAAATCCAATTTTTAAAACTAGAAGTAGCCATGTTTATTTCAATAACAAACATACCTGAGGCCGGTGCCTTGCTAGCATTTGTCTCCTTCTGGAGTGCCTTATACTCGCGGCAGTCACGCTTCCAGTGACCCCACTTGCCGCATTGGAGGCAAACATCCTGAGATTTGTCCTTTGGCTTCCCAGAAGCCTTTGAAGATTTGGCCTTATCCTTTCCTTTATGCTTCTTCTTCTTCACACCTCCAGTTGCCTTGGGCCCAGCCCTCGGTTTCTGAGATGTCGAAGCAAAGTGCGCCTCACGCTTGTTTCCTTTAAGAAGCTCCTTCTCAACTTCCTTGAGAGTAGACAATAACTCTCCAAGAGTATCGTCAGTGTTCATCAAATTATAGTTTATTATAAACTATCTCTAGGAATCGGGGAGAGATTGCAAGACAATGTCTATAGTAATCTCAGCCTCAAAGACTATCCCCATAGTAGCTAGCTCATCGATGTCAGCAATCATCTGCGCCACATGGGACTCAACAGACATGCCTTCTAACATGCGTGAACGAAAGAGCTTCCTAACTAACTCATATCTTTGCGACCTCTTGTTAGATCGATGAAGATCTTGCAATCTCGCCATCATGTTATAAGGATCCAAGTCCCTATTTTGTCGGCGAAAATGATGAGTCATTGAAGCAAGCATAATGGACTGAGTAGTATCACAATCATCACTGTGAGTCTTCCAAAGCTCCAGCTAAAGTGTCTTATCAGGTGTGGGTTTAGGCCCAAGAGGTGTATTTATGGTGTACAACAACCTCTTAGCTCCAAGGACTATCCTTAGATTCATCTCCCAATTTGTAAAGTTTGTGCCCTTAAAGATATTCTCTCCCATGATTATGTCTCGGACATTTCCCTTTCCAGTCATCTTGACTACGATAGTCCAACTATCTAGTCAACGATATTTTAGGTACAGTCTAACTGTTACAAGAAAAATAACATTATATTAGTCCAACTAATAATATAATTTTGACGAAAAAATTTGAAAGCGCGTAAAGCTAAGTATCTGAATGAAATTGCAAATTCAATACTAGCCTCCCACTATTTTTCGGCGAGCCTCTAACCCTCTGTCGAGTACTCGGGAAACCCAGTTTCCTAGTGGGCTAGGATCCCGTTAAATAACACACAACCTTGACTTTGGCCAACAAGCTGTATGATATTTAACTAGGTAGATCTCGAAGATCAATTGGATTTTATCCAATTCCTAGATTCGGTAGGTAGACATCCAAGTCCGAAACATATATACAATATATATGCCAATGTATCCAATACATTTTCCTAACCTTTTTCCTCTGAATCAACTAAGCTTTGGCTTTTGCACAACAAGCTTAATGATTCCAGTTAAGAGGGACCCGTTGACATGGAAAGTTTCGTAATCAATGTCGATGGACAAGAAGTGATCTTGACTTTGGCCAACAAATCACAACTTGGACAAGACACCGATATGTAACAAAACCTTCATGATTCAAACACATCCGCAATTGAAAAAGGCCTTGACTTTGGCCATCAAGCCAATGCCAATTTTGGATCTTGAGTAAGAATCACTCAACGGAAGGAAAAACGCTTAATATTATATTGAGGGTTCTTTTGAGTAAATTGGCAACCAATTTATTATCTTTGTTAAGGTCTCATCATACACCCTTAAGCATGCTTCTAAAACATCATAAGGCGCGAAAATTAAATAATAGCGATATGCGGATGGATACATAAACATATTGTTCCAAGAACAAATCACTCCATTTCCAATCCCCAGCTAGTACTATTCTACTTCTACCCAATTAAATTACAATAATAGAAACCTCATTGCAATGAGGGGAATTAGGTGAGAATAGAATACAAAGAGATAATAAGAGACAAGGCTGGACACGCAGGTCCAATTTATAAATTCCAAATTTACAACAATTTCCAAAATTACCTTTTCCCTTCTAATATCCATCCGATATACACTATTCATTCAACACATCCACATATATTCATTCAAGGCATGTTATACAACCAATCTAATCCAATTAATTAGTCTTTAATTATGTGATCATCCAATGTTCAAACAACGGTTTGATTTTGCGCGAGTCCAACTCGTTTAAGAATAAGTACTTAAAGTACGAATTCATGAATTATATCGAACTACTCGTTAAATCCAATTTAAGTCGTATTCAATACTAATCATATTATTTAATTCCAAATTAAGTATTTACACTTTTAATGTGCTTTAATGACTTAGATTCCAAATCTAATCTTATTGGGTCTCAAAGCCCATGATAAGAAACTTGCCTGGAACAAAGCCAAACAAACCCCTCCACGTGTTCTAAGCCCTAAGAACCGCGAATCTTGATTTTGTAAGAACAAAATCCTGCCAAGATCAAGTCCAAACCTTAAGGAACATTGCCCTTAAAAACCTTTCTTTATTTCTTTGGAGAATCCTGAACAGCGATACAGCGCCACAACGCTTGCCACACGTTGATAAGCTTTTGTTCCGTAGAACCAAGGAAGAATCGACTCCCTCAAGATGACACAAGTCACTTTGTTTTGTAAAAAGATATATTATTGGTTGATTCCCAATTACAATGAATAATGCCCCTTTAAATAGGTGGTTAACCCTAATTCTACCCAAATATAATAAAACCCTAATAAAATAAACCCAATAACATATAAAATACTTGAAAATTTCATACATGGGCTTTGTAATATAATTAAAGTTCAGCCCAGCACTTAAACAACACATAACCTAAAAAAATATAAAATATAAAAACTGTAGGAATATGTTGCGTCCTACGTTTGACCAAGAATAAGTCCGAACTGGACTTTTCCGTAAGCTACAAAGTTGTAGAACTACGAGTTTTCTTTCCAATGCAACTTGAATCACCAAAATCGGATATCGGATGAGAAAGTTACGTCAAAAATAGGAAGACTGCGCAAATCCCGCCACTACTAGTGCACCATTCGAAAATAAAGCCCAAAATCAATAAAGGCAGCCCATGCATGTCTAAGACCCATTCTATTCTTGACATAAACATAATAAGGTCTTCATATAAAGTCTCATACATGGAACAAACTCCAAAACCCAAGGAATCTTACAAATCCACCAAAATGGCCCAAATACACCAATCTGACCAAGCCATGCAATCATCCACAACTTCAAGTTAACTTGGCCCAACAAACACCGCTCATTCTGGATCACATCATTCTCCCTCTCTTGAAAAGGATTCGACCTCGAATCCGAACCCGGGTCATAGATAAAAATGATAAGATCAATAGGACGAAAATCAAAATTCTCACATGAGTTTACCCAAGTATTTCCCGACTCATTACTCTCATTTGGATGCTCAAAACTCTCAACACATTCAACTACACATGTAGTTTCAGTAATACATTTAGCCATGCATTGAGATTCAAAATTATCATCACCAGCAACAGCTAAGTCATCCACCTCAGTAATAGCAACAACCTCCACATCACACTCACTTTTTACTACTTGCTCACTCACTACCATGCCAATATTTTCTTCTTTTAAATTCACAACAGCAATAACAACTTTATTTTCCAAGCACTCGACAACTCTTTCTTTTTTCCTCTTTTCAACCTCACTTCTTCTCTTCATTTTTAATTGATCTGTATAGGCTTGTTGTGGTGTTAAAAGAGGAAGAATCACTGACCTCCGCTCCGTGACATAAATGTACATACTCCTCTCAACATGATGCCACACTTGCCTATCATATTTCCATGAACCACCCAACAATACATGACAGTCAAGCATAGGTACCACATCACATAATATCTCATCATGAAACCTCATAGTAGAAAATAGAACCATAACTTGATACTCCACCTTAACTTCAGCACAATTAGGCAAGCCGTGTAACACATAAGGCTTAGCATGGTTTTGCAATGGCAACTTCAATTTCTCCACGAGATTGGTACTCACTAAATTAGCCCAATGTTCCACATCAATAATCACACTACACACATCATCTTTCACAAATACTCTAGTACGAAAGATATTATCCCTTGGTTGTCCCATAAAATCAACCAAGACACTGGCCATCTTGACAAAACAAACTCGAGAATGAAGAAAATACCAAAAAAATTGACAAAGATAAGATAAACAATAAGGCAAAAAAAAATTTTTTTTAAAAAAAGACCACGTAAGACTTAAAATAGAAAAAAAAATCAGATTCAAAATTCAGGGATAAATTCAACCAAAAATTTCCTTTTCGATTAAGGAACACTAAGGCAATCCCTAGCACAACTTAACACATAAGGTAATTGATCGAACTTTTCTTATTTCTCTTGTAAAAATTTGAATTTAATTTTTTTGATAATGACTCTCTAAATCCTAATTACGCATGTAAATCAAACAACACAAACTAATTCAGAACTGATTAGAAATAAGAACCTGAAACTGACTCAAATCCCGTAACTAATATTCGGACCAGAAATCGGGACCCGATATGAGAACAAAAACTTTCAACTATGCACTGTTGACTAGATCTCATCGAGTACATGCAAATCGATATATTATAGGTCTCGTAACTCTTTCTAGATTAAAAGTTACAATCATTTTAAATTCAGTGCGCGGCTGAAAAATTCTGACCGAATTGATCCGAAAATTACATACAATTTCGACTCGAATTGACCCAAAACTCCAAGAATTGAATCCTAAATGCTATTACCATGAAAGAACATTATAATAACATCCAAGATGCAGTCATAAACATGAAAAACACAAAGAAAAAAAAATTGAAACTAGAAGAGAGGAAAAAATAAATATAAAGACTTCAGAAAACGATAAAAATAGAGAAAATCTTGACCTTGTAACCCTGACCTCCTGATACCAAATGATAAGAAACCGGATACGAAAAGATGAAACCCGATCCAAGATCCCGTAGACCCCCAAAGAACCTGTCCTTGAAAACCCTTGGAGATAGCCTTAGATGAATTTTGCCAGCAAATAGGACGCCACAAATGATGCCAACCCTTTGATAAGTCTTTGTTCAATCACTGAATGATGATAAAATTTTCTTAATCTCAAAGAAATTCACTATTCACGCACAAAAAAATAGGGTCCTTCATTAAGAGATATTTTTGAGTTTAAATGGTAACATACTCAAACCCTAAGAGAGCTCAAAAGACTAATATAGCCCTAAACTGCCCATTATCAATTAAAAGCCATAATTCCTAATTTCTAGCCCATTTTGAACCCATAACTAAATAAAATAAACTAACCCAAATAATAAATAAAAACGGTCATCCAAGTTGGTTCCATACATGCAAATAAATAATAAATAATCTTAAACGAACGAAATCAATCCATGCTGCTCCTCGATGACTTGGGTCAAGTGTATAACTCTTGAACCCTCTTCCTTGAAGTCCAATTGGTCTCGAATGTGCTTGTTCAATTCAACTACATAACGTTGGGCCAGACCTGCCATAGCGTCCTTGATCTTCTGAGCTCTATGTCTTGTAATTGGTCCAAGATCTATTATACCATGGATCGAATCAGGTGCTGCTAGGATCACATCAGCCCAACTAACATCCAATGTAAGTTTAATTAAAGTCCAATTAGCTTTCAATTGATTTCATAAGGCATGGGCCTTGGTCAATGTGGGTCAAACCCAATTAACAAGCCCAAGTAAGGAATCGCCCTTATTTGCCAAGAAACCAATATCAAGCCCATAAGGCCCAATTAAACCTTTAAAGCCCATTTAGTTACATTTCGTCTTAATGGAATGATTTAGGCCTAATTTGGATCCAATCCAATTTGGTCTAAACCAACTTGGCCCAACCAAGCCCATTATGCCAAATATAACAAATTTAAGCCCAATTCTAAATTAAGCCCATTAATCAAATTTTAACATTCCAAATTATAAAATCCAATTAACATGAGTGTAAATGCATGATTAACCCTTTTAAATCAATCTTTCAAAAATATTAATTTATCATTTAATCATGCTTATAACATAAACTAATGTCCAACATTATTTCATGAAAAATCAAGTCCATTTCATACCTTTATACATTCGGCCAAGGTAAGGAAAAAATTCTGATTTCGTTTTTCAATCCGATCGAATCACTAATCGTCATTACATATCCGTTTCAAGTCATCCAATGAACTCACAAACAAAAAAACCAAGTCCTTTGCATGGGTAATAGATTCGGCCAAGCCTAAGGGAAGTCCAAATTTTGATCCAATCATTATTTGTTGAAATTGATCCAATCACATCTCATTATATCAACATAAAGGCATACTAAACCAATCAATTTGCTCAAATCATGCTCACATGGATCTAATATATTTCATGCTTTAACAAGGCTCAAGATACCATTTTTGGTTTCTAATGTTTCTCAAAAATGTCCCAAGATCATCATAAAGCATGAAATAAGAATGAATAAATTGAAAGAGTGGCAGAATCACACTTACAACGATCAGATGTGATGAAAGCTCCAAGCAAAATCCTTCCTTTGCTTTCCTTTGTATTCGGCCAAGAGGATGATTTTGATGAAGAAAAACTCCAAGCTCCAAGCTCCAAGAATGAGATCCAAGCTCTTGAATCTATTCCATATCACCTTTGTTTGATCTACCAAAGTGTGCTAGCAAGATTTGCCTTTGAAAATTGAAAAAGAAAAAACCCTAGGTTTGCTTCATCAAGTTTCGGCCAAAGGAGAGTGTATTAGGAGAGAGAGAAAATATTTTGTATCAAATACAAAAGCTTAATGAAAAAATGAAAAGAAAAAGCTTTTTAACTTTTCCAAAAAGTTAAACCATTTTCCCCCCCAAAATTTCCCTCCAAAAGTCAAAAGGTCAAGTCACTTTTTATAAAGTGATTTGACTTCCATCACACATCAATGACATGTGATATGACTTACGATGTGATTTACGATGTGACTTGCGGCCGCACGTGATTCAAAATCGGTGCAACTACTTAAACACATTCCGGGCTCGGTTTCGATAATTCTAAATTAACGATTTTTCCGATGCCTCGTAAATAAATCCAATTTACTATTCACGTCGCTCGAGAATTAATTTTAAATTAATTCGAGTGCCCGAATTAAAATCTAATTTCAATTCCGAATCGAAATCCAATTTCGTTTAATATATTGAATTTATTATTTTATCGATTAATTCCAAATTAACATTTTCTCTCTCCTCTAATAGTACTTTATCCTAGATAAAGTTTCTCCGTTTTAATCCCAGATTAATATTGAATCAAACGTCATCGGTAAATCTTCGGGAAGCGACCCAAGAGATCTCCGGATATGTTGACAGTAAATACGGTCGTCGGACTATCCGAACACGTACGTACCTCGTACTATATTTTTACCGATTTACGAGACAAGATTGGCTTCTAGCAAAGCACCATGCCTACCCAATTCTCCAGAAATATTCTTACTGGAATATACGATCTTTATCAGGCATAGTATACCGTAGTATTGCGTATTGCGATCCAGTATCTGATGTCACGTGCAAGGCTTGGGGCTGGAATAGTGTCTGCCCCGTACGAAGCACATATCGGATATCATGCAACTAGTCTCTTTGAATCGGATAATCATGACCTTGTCATATTATCCCGATGGTTGCAACACTATAGAGAACCAGTTCTGAATCTCTGCGTGATCATCATCTCCATATGTCTGAAGTGATACTTCCGTTTTGACATCACATCCAATACACTACGATTCCCAATGAACCCAGTAGAGGCGTACACATAACCTATTAAAGCCCTGGACAACCAAAACCAAAGTTCACCGATTGTCGTAAGCACTAGCGATGTAAGTCTCAGGTTAAGACCAAATACACCTACCCAGAAGCGGACTCCTATAGACACATATACATACTACCAATGGGATTCCGCGGGGTCTATCCAGAGCGAAGCTATTTTCCGTACCATTGGTAAAACACAACCTCCTATCGCACTTGCATAAGTATCCTATACTTAAACATATGAGAACTATGCCGTTATGCCCTCACAACGCGCACAAGTGCAATACTAGTCTATACCGCATTATTGATGTCCAGTCTCGATAATACTATGACTTGTGATATTTAATTATTAAACCTTTTATAGATTGATACTGTCTCATATCATCTCAATCCGAAACTAATAATATGTACTTTTACCATTTATATATATCAAAGTAAATGAATCACAAATCGGTAAAAGGCAATTTCATTATTACATAGTTAATTTTGTACAAAACACAATGTCTTTTTACAAACAGTGACGCTATGGGTCATAACTGTCTAACAAAATATAATCGGAGAATTTACTTATTCGGTAATTTAGAAAGAAATAAAACAGCTAGTAACTTGGAGTACATGTTTCACCTGATTATTCACTAATCTTCTTTACTCTATTTTCTCTTGTCTTTTTGCTTTTGTGTGCATTAGTTTTACTATCTTTTTACTTTTGTTAAATATTTGTGGGCATTATTGCTGTAAACCCTCACGAGACTACAACTCATCCACTAGGGACACCTAGGGGTTTAAAGGCTTATTGCATATGTTAAATGCAACCGTGATCCCTACGAAAGTGCCTTAGCTTAAATTTATTTTTATGTTATTTTATTTTGCTCAATGACCAGCAAAATGTTAGGTTTGGGGGTGTGATGAGTGGTAAATCTATCATTATTTCCCACTCATTTGACCTAATATTTTATATAGTTTCTTAAGTTTTGTGAATATTTTGATATTTTTTGTGTTATTTTGTAGATAAATAAAGTTTCAGGACATTCTGGAGATGATTTGAGGCCAAAACAGTGAAAAATGACACAAAAGGGCATTTTGGCGCGTCGCGACGTCTAACGTGCGCCGCTCCAATGCTAACATGCGTCGGTGGACACGTGTCAGGATCTGAAAAGTTTGACTTTTGCTAATGTGCGTCGTGCCACGTGTTAATATCACAGCCGATCTGCTAACGTGCACCTTGCCATATATCATCATCCTATGGTGCCGACAATCGCCATCGCCACATGTGCCACGTGTCATCCCATGTGTCAGCCATGTCATCATCCACATCAGCGGTTGATCGAGTCAACTTTGCCACACGTCCGCCATGTCATCATCATCCAATCACAGCATGCCACGTGTCACAATCATACAGTACCGACAATCATTTTCGCCACGTGTCGACACATCAGCGCCACGTCATCGGATAAGAATTGAGCCGACCAATCAGTGACTGCCACGTCAGCGTGTCGCGACGCAAGAATAAATTGGTCCGTCGCGACACCCGGAGCTTATAGACGCCTATAAATAGAGCTCGAAATTTCAATTTCAAATGTACCTTCCTCTTTGTAAATCTCTGAGTAAATAAGGAGTTTGTATCTAATTTCTCTTTAGTTTTATTTAATTTTCAGTTTTGTAATTAATTTTAATTATGTTTTGTAATAGTAATTTACTTTCTTTACTTTTAATGTTTTTACTAGTCAATCATGAGGAGGTAACTTCTCCTTGATAGGGTGAAAGGTAACTCTTTTACTATTACTATTTAGATCAATCTCCCTTAAATATAATATATTCACTATTTAAAATTTGACTTAAAAAGGATACCGCCATACTGGTCGGTTGGCAATTTATTTTAAACTGGTTTAAACTTGACTAAGAAATGATACCGCCTAAATGGCTGGTTGGCAATTAAATTTTCTTACCACCTATATGACAGGTTCGTGGATAAATTTTTCCGCCTTTATGGCTGGTCGGACTTAATTTGACTTAATCAGGTTACCACCTATATGGCAGCTTGGTATTATCATCACAAGTTAATATATTATATTAAGGGAGATATCTAAGTTAGTAAATAGTAAAAGTAATTCCTTTTACCTTAGCATTTTATTTTGTTGTAATTTTACTTTTCAACATTTACTTTACTGCATTTACTTTTCAGCAATTTTACTTTATGTCTTTTACTTTTAAGTTTTCACCAGCCCTAGCTATGTGTCGTAACTAAGTTAGTTATTTGGGGTTGTGATGAATTTCAATATCACCGATTTATAAGAGGTTAGATTATAGTTTGGGTAATATAAAGATTTATTTATTAAGTCTTAATCTTAATGCTTTTTATTAACTGGCCATTAATAAAATTGATTAGGTACACTTAAAATGAACTTGGAAAAGAGATTTTAGGTTTAAGACCTTAGACTCAATAGCTCACGATCTTCATTGAGTATAGATAACCCTTTAATAGATTTCCTTACAGGATAGTAATATACCTGTCGGGCGGGGGTGGCTATAATTGGAACTTGAACTTAATGAATTCAGATAACTTAATTAACATAGGAATATGATTAATTGAGTTAAACTGGGTATTTGTAATTGACCATCAGAAGAGGTTTTTACATAATTTCGTGTTATAGGTTAATAAATCAATAGATTACCCAACTGTAAGATAACCACTTCATCTTTAAAATTGATATTGGAAGAAATCATAACCCTGAATAGTTTTATAATTTGAATTTTCTTTAATTTACTTTCGCGCAATTTTATTTTACTTGTTTTAATTTTTAATTTTTAAAGTCATCATCACAATCAAACTATTAGATACTAGTAATCATTTGGCATCATAAAATTAATAGCTAGGTATTAAGTCCTCGTGTGCTCGATAATTTTTATACTACTTGAACGATACGTGCGCTTGCGTTATACGTGTGTGATTACATACCGGTCACTAATCTATACACATCAATTGAGTCACCCTTGGACTCGTATTCAAGCATGCAGAGCACGGAACAAGGAAATAATATTATATCAAACAATCATAGAAAGTAAATAGAAAGACCTGCGTGGTCTTTACAAAAATGAAGACAATATTCGACATTCGGACCCCCACAGTTGCAGTCACTGAATTTTAGACCATTCTACTGACTCTGACTCTTAAACCATGCTCTAATACCAACTTTGTAACATGCAGCTAAAGCCAGGATGTTACCGGCAGGAGATAAGAAAACCCATCTCCATAAGTCTCTGATTCTGACGAAATTTCGGCATGATGTATGCAGGACATCATGCAACCTGACTTATAGCCAACACCCTGAGACAACCTACTTATGCAAACTCAATATATATACAATCATCATCTTGGCCTCAGGCCAGAACTCAATGAACAAATATAAATTATTTGGCCTCCGGCCAGAACTCAAAATAAAACCATACTATTACATAACTCTTACATACGTAATACAAATACAATGGGTCGTGAGGACCCATAACTTGATCCATGACTCAATGACTCTCTCTTGACTGCAATTGGGGCGATCTACTGTCTAGAAAGTTTTCACTGATGTCTTGCTGGATTAGTATGACTGCTACTGATATGCCAAACTAACAAACTGTTGTGGTGTGAGTCATAAGACTCCGTAAGTAACCATGCATGCATTCTAATAATAAAACTTCCAATATTATTTAAAATCTTAACTTATATCATTGCTTTAATCCCATTTGGAAAAGAAATCATCAGATTGATAAGTTAATTATCTTTCTTTACTCATAACTCGTATACTAAAATTTTATCGTGAAATCTTACTAATGTCTGATCTCTACCTCAAGTTTGTATTTACTTATGCCAATTCCGTTTTATTTATTATATTTGCTTTGCCCTTGTTCACTTATCGTAGTTCTGAAACTTTCTAACTTCCTTAACTCTTACCTTAACTTACCATGTACTTATTCTTACCACTGTCTAGTATATCATCTTATATTCAAGTTCTAAAAACAACACTTACCAAGTTTTATATCTTAATCATTTATCTGACATGTATAATCAGAATTAATCATTCCATTCTATAATATAATCTTGATTGACTTGTCATTCTTACAAGCTATAAATATATACCTATGCTTTTACCTTCTTTGAAAACTTTCTTCATAACAACCTTCCATTTATCTATTACTTATGAACACCGCATATCTCGTACAAACGTATTCCATTATACATGCAAAGCTATATATATATGCTTCCTATACTACTTACCCTATGTCTGAACTCATTCATCATAATCACATAATACATATATAGCATAATCTAAATTCATTATGTAACATAACTCTCTTATTCATTTATATATGCTATAAATAATATATTCCCATGCAATAACTTGAACATGTATCTCAAACTAGAAAACTCTTTCTATCTATGCTTGTCACAATCTGAATCTCAAACTAGAATTGAAAACTGAAATCAGGAAGTCATTCCTGAAAACTGAATTCCAAACTGAAATTGGAAAACGCTTTTTAAAATCCAAATCTCTGAAACTTACTTGAAAACTAGTGTTCTATAAATCTTATATGAAAACTTATTATAAAAGTGGGTTTGGAAGTTTACATGGAAAATATATCTGAACCCTATAATCTCATTTTCAAAACTGTATTCTCTTGTAAAAATCATTTCTTTCTAAAAGTTCTGTTCATAACAACTCTCTTTTCTGAAAATCTGATATGGAAAACTATTTTCTGGAAATCTGATATCTGTAAATTGGTCTGTATCTGAAATCTTGACGTACGAGGGCGTTACGTATCGCTGTCCCCCCATACGCCTAATTGGAGCTAGCAGTGTAAATCTATGACTTTAGAGTGTTATGTATCTGGCCTGCGTAATCACAAGTGTATAACGCAAGCGCACGTATCGTTCGAGTAGTATAAAAATATCGATCCCACGAGAACTTAATTCCTACTGTTGTTATTAATTATTGATATTATTTATTTATATGTGTCTAATTGAGGGAGAAGAGAATGATCGCTTGATTGGTTGGTTGATTGTGGAATTGCTAAATAAATAAAAACACAAAAGAAAATACTAAGGAAAATAAATGAAAGACATACATATCTAGGGTTGTGACTCGACATAATATTATTCTAATGATGAATTGATTTTCTTATTTATGTGTAATCATTCAGTTTGCTAACCTGAAACACGAAGATATGCAAAAGCCTCTGTCGATGGTCAGATGCAAACACCCAAATAACTCAATTAATCTTATTTCTATGTTAATCAAGTTACCTGAATTCATTAAGTTCAAGTTCCACTAGGCTACCCCTACCCGACATGTATATGTCTATCCTGTAAGGAAATCTATTAAAATGTTATCTATCTTCAAGAAAGATCGTAGGCTATTGAATCTAAGGCTGAAACCTAAAATCTCTTCGTCAAGTTTATTTTAAGTTTACCACATCAATCTTATTGGTGATTAAGCAACAATAAGCATCAAGCTTAAAATTCAATAAATAATTAAAGAATTACCCATATATAATTAAATCAATTATTAAGCATGTGAATATTGTGTTTTATCACTTCCCTAGAATAAAAATAAAATGATGGGATTAAGGGATCCACCTTACTATTTCTAATTTAGAAATATCCTTTATTATAATATAGAAATTATCAGTGATATTACTAACCGACCATATAGGTGGTATCTTGATTAAGTCAGATTTTCAATTAAGTCAGATTTTCAATTAAGTCTAACCGACCATAAAGGCGGTGTTATCATTTGTCCATAAATCAGTCATATAAGCGGTAATCATCTGTGACATAAAGATTAGCCATATAGGCGGTGTCACATTCTGTCAAATAAATAAAATCAGCTATTAAGACGGTATAACCTTTAGTTTAAATTATAATTTACATATATTAATTAAGGGATATTAATATAAACTAAAATAATAAAAACTTCACTCTTCCCCCAACGGAAAAATACATAATTAAAATACTGAAAATAAATACAAACAATATGCACTCCTTAAATTCCTTACAAAAACCTAAGGAAAGCATGAGAATTACAAATGAAATGGCTTGGTATTTATAGGAAAATCTAAAGGCTTCCACCAATTTCTCCACCAATTACTCCACCAAACATGGCACCAAATCCTCCACCAAACAGGCAAGCATGTTTGGTGGAAGTTTGACAATTTTTATTATTTACTTATTTATTTGCTTTGAAAATGATTTTAATAATTACACATAACACATTTTGGATGTTTCATCAATTTCGGTCATGAAATATTCAGAATTCGAAATTATTTTGTTCTTCAAAGTTGTAGATCTGAGCGTTTTCTTTAATCTGGAACTTGAATCACCTAAATTCGATATCGGAGTAAAAGTTATGGCTAAAATTCGACAATTGTGTAAAGTTGGAATTTTTGAAATTGTACTTCGCCATTTCAAGTTTCCAATCTCCAAAATCAAAATATCAAGTCCCGTTTTTGCCTTTATTTGTTCCATATTTCATCCTAAATAATTCAATTAAGTCCTGACTTTATTTTATCTACAAAATAAACTAAAATACGTCAAAAAGTTCATCAAACTAGAGAAACTAAATAAAATATTAGGTAAAATAGGCTGTAAATAGTGATATATTTTCCGCTCATAAGTATCGCCGTCCCCCAAGCCACAAACTAGAACTGGGGATGCGATCTATACTATCACCCAAGCTCTAAACTAGAGTCTAGGTAAACAAACTTATGTCGTCATCCTGGCTTTGAAACTAGGATCTAAGGGCATTACATATCATCGTCCCCCTAGTCTTCGACATGTGCACATGTCTCTGTATCTGTCAATTCTAACTGTATCAAGTTACATACTAGGGTGAGTTTTTCCCTCATGCCCCGGAAAAACATAAAGCTCAAACTGAAAACATCTCTTTTGTAAAATATTTTTTCAAAACATGTTAAATCATATATGATATAAAAACAAACTTGGCTAACGCCCTAATTGCAGAAAAAGTAAGTCTGATTCTGAAAACTATTATAAAAAAACGACTTAGAGAAAAATGTGTTCACTCACATATATACTCTCTCATGCTCAAGTCTGATGCTCAACATCTCTTTACGTATATTCATATACACATGCTCACTTAAACATACATCAAAATACTTGTATACAGTGTACATACATACTATATACATGCTTACTTATTTCTCCATGCAACTTACATACTTTTTGTACTTCAATACACACAGCCTCTTGCTTATACATACATACTCTGTTTCTGCCTACTTACTCATATATGCTTATACTTATCTACGTATGCACTCGTGATCTTGTTTTTTTTTTTTTTTTTTGTATTCTTCTACATGTATTTGTACATATATAGTTACTTCATTATAATTTATCATTCTTTAAACTTTATTCTCATTCCCTGTCCCCAAGTATCATTATATTATACTCATATGTATTTGCTCACATATCACGTATACATATATTTTATCATTCTTATACTTTCAATCTCAGGCTTGCTAGTATCTTACTATGCGTATTCTGTTATATGATTATACATATATTTATAACAATTCTTTATTATATAAATTCAAACAGAACAAATATCACAAGTATTCATCGCATGAGTTACTTACCTGGCTAGGCGGACACTCATAATCCTAGTCCGATCTGTCAAAAGAAATAACAAAACATGATCAGAACCGTTATTTGCGGAACTTTCTAATTATCTATAATAAACTTCCTGACCTTCCTGGAATACATAAATCGTCTCCGATTCTACATTTTAATTGTCATTACTTTAATATATCTTTTTATACTATTCTAAACTAGCTAAATGACTTAGATTCTCACTTTACGAGTTTGCGGAAAATCTTGTGGAAAAGTTTCCGCAAACAGTATGAAAGGATCTTGAACCTTCCGAACTTATCCAGAATTACTCAATTACTCTTGCAATATCATATTTATGTCGTATCCATAGTCACGGTCATGAACGCTCAGTCGAGCGAGAAATCAGGTTTCACCGGAAACCCATTTTATCTATTGGATCGATCTAATATAATCTGTTCTCACTCAGATTCCGTTCTCACTCGGATTCTACAACAAGCACAGATTCAACATACTAAATCTCAATCAACTCAAATTATATCATTACACTGCTCTACGAAGCTACTGAAAATCTCCAAATATTTAGCGGAAAACTTGAAATTAGACCGAGAGCTCTCACCAAGATTTCGAGGCCATAAACGGACTCCAAACTATCCCACGAACGCGCTGGAATCGACATAATTCCAATCGGAGCTACTGTTCATGTCGAGGTTACTGTTCATGCACGGCTTTCTTCCTCGTTTTGTATGATTTCGAGCACAAATCGGAGAAACCGTCACCACCATCTCGTAGTACTCATCAAGGGCTTCGATTTGGCAGGTGGCTCTAGCCCTGAAAAGAATCGACGAGTCGGGATCGGGAAACCCAAGATCGCGCGTGTCTCTTTCTCTTTCTCATCATTCTGGCCGCCTTTTGGGGAATTTCCAGCCACCTCGTGACCGACCTGCACTAGACAAAGCTGGCGGTGCCGGCGCACACCACCGGGGGTGGCCGGCTAGCCGTGCGCCAGCCACCTCTCTTTTCTCTCTCTCTCTCTCGTGTATTCCCTTTTTTTTTTTCTTTTTTTTTTTTTCTGAAATGAAATCAATACATAAAGTGTTACTCCTCAAAAGTTACTAAATTGCCCTTATTTATAAGGGTAATTTCAGAAATTGGCTATTTTGAAGCTATTCTTATGTGATTTTCGAAAAGTGTTCAACACGAAAGTTGTTCATCTTGGAAAAACGAGTCTGATGGTTCAGGAATTTATCAATCGGAGTTCGTTTGCTATTTTCTTTTCCAAAACGGCAAACTTTACATGCATAATAAAAATTGCATAACTGATTTTTGAGACGACGAGTCTTCTAATGTGACAAATCTTCACTTTATATTATTCCAACCTATATATCATCGCTTGAACTCTTATTCTTTACTATCATCATGTTCCGAGACTATAACTTCAGTTCAGGAACCTTCCAAAACTATACTGAAAATCTGGGATGTTACATTAATGTTTGTTGGGCATAAAATATTAAAATTATCATTAATGGCCTAACTCATTTCTTTTTGTTTGTTTTTAAAATTAACTTGGAGGCTAATTTTAGGATTTATTTCAAGTCACTAATGGATTCCTTCTGTGCACTATGGGTGTTCACGGGTTAGGTCGGATCGGATCGGGTGAAAATGGATCTCGATTGGGTTAGTATCAGGTCGGGTCGTCGGGTTATTTAAAATTCTTTTTAATGAATTAATTATTTTGAAATATAATATTAGTTATTTTATGTCCCAAAAATTATCAGATATATAAAGTGTTAATACAAAAAAGTAATAACAAATGAAATAATAGTAAAAACATTAAAAATAAAAAAATTAGAAAAATAATAAAAATTTTAGAAAAATAATAAAAATTTGTATCGGGTCGGGTCGGGTCGGGTTTGGTGTCAAACCATTTCCCAACCCGAAAATTTCGGGTCGGGTCAGGTCAGGTTGAAATTTTGAAAAATTTTTTATAAACCCGCGCAGGTTGGATCAGGTCGCGGGTTGACCCGAATGAACACCCCTATCGGCACCAACATCTCTCGTCATCGGTTTTTCTTGCAAGTTTGGTGATATGCAAGTATTTCATTTCAAGTAAATATTTACATCACAATACAATATGAGTATTATTGCTCTAATAAGATGATTAAAAATTTATTTACCGTGCTTACAATCATTAACTAGACATAAAGAGGTAAATAAGGCCAAAAAATTAACAGACGTGCGAATTATTTTTTATGATAGGCAGAGAAATTAAGTAGGTTACTTTTGTATTTTGATAGGTAAAAACAAATGGAGGAAATATTGTTAGAATTACTTTGAGTGTGTTTGCATTTTCAGTCATGTATGAAGCACTTAGTTTCTCAGAGAAGATCAAAGACCTTGGAAAGAAGTTGCAATCACAATGCTACAAAAGCTGAAGACGAAAAGCTGAGGATATTAAGATATGACAGTAAGTATTCTGAGGGTCATCAGTTTGCACGAAAACAGGAAACGTACGTCATTTTCTAAATACACGACAAGCCTCGTTCTTGGAAGCTTAAGTCCATTGACATGGAGGTGGATGATTCTAAGGATAAAACTGGCCGAAGAGCATATGAACAATGAGTATGAAGAGTTGTGGCTACAGATCAATTGGTTCACAGGATACACAATATATGGAAAGCTATGCTAAATGTAATTTGGGTCAGTCCAAAATCATTATAAAAGCCAAAAGCTTGGAATCTGTTCTATTACATTAATGTAATAGCTTGACAATGATCTTCAATGGCTGAACCAGTTATGACACCCGCATCTGAACTGAACCTGGAGGACAAGGTTTACTTCAAGGGGATGGCAATGATAGGTTTTTGTGCTAGTTTTTGTATACCGATCATTTTATCGTGATTCTCTTATCACTATAGAGTATTTTTTAGGAAAAACAGATTCTATTACTTATAAGAATAAAATTACAAGTGTTTAAACTCTTTATAAAAACCTCACTCTCTAACACTCTCAAAGCTTTCTACACTTGAAGCTTTATATTTTGGGATGGTTTAAGCTTATAAATGAGCTCCCTATTTATAGTAAAATTCATGCTCAATTTGTCAACAAAGGAATAGTAATCCACCTAAAGTTTATTTGTAATCTTCCACCATTTTCAAAGCCACCTAAAGTTGCCTTGGAGTCTTGTAATTATGGTGGTGGTGATTGAAAGCTTGTTGGATTCTTCAATTCTCCCCCTCCAACTGCATTCAAAACGATTATCATATGACAGCTATCTCGGCTATATCTCTGCACAACTCTAGCTTGTCCCGAGTAACCACCTTTGTTAACATGTCAGCTGGAATCTCATCTGTATGGATCTTCACTAATTTCAGATGTTGTTGATCCATTACCTCGCGTATCCAATGATAGCAAATATCGATGTGTTTCATCCAGGAGTGATACATTGAGTTTTTGCTTAAGTCCAGGACACTCTGACTATCACAATGAGTCTTGTATCTTGTCTGATTGATTCCTAACTCTTGGAGAAAATGCTTTAACAACAACATTTTCTTTCCTACCTTAGCTACAATAATATACTCAGCTTCTGTTGTGGATAATGCAATACACCTCTGCAATCTTGACTGTCATGACACAGCTCCCCCTTCAAAAGTGTAGAGAAAATCTGTTGTAGATTTTCTACCATCAAGATCTCCTACCATATCCGAATCTGTATAGCCTTACAAGATTGGATCAGCTCCCCCGTAGCATAGAAGTAACTTCGATGTACCCTTGAGGTACAAGAGAATCAATTTGATTGCCTCCCAGTGTTGTTTTCCTAGGTTAGAGAGAAAATAACTCACTGCACCCAATGCGTGAGCAATATTTGGCATGGTACATACCATGCCAAATATTGAAGAATATGATATTAATGATATCTCTTTTACCTCTTTCTTAGATGAGGGGCACGAACTCCTACTCAATTTGAAATGGTACGCTAATGGAATGCTGACAGATTTGGCTTTCTGTATATCGAATCTCCTGATTATCCGTTTAATCTAACTCTCTTGTGAAAGCCACAACCTTTTATTATGTCTGTCAAGAACTATCTCCATTCCCAAAATCTGTTGAGCTGGTTTTAAGTCTTTAATGTCGAAATCCTTAGAGAGTTTCTCCTTCAGCTAGCTAATCTTTGCTACTTCTTGTCCTACAATCAACATGTCGTCTACATATAGTAGATGAGAAGTAAAATTTCCTTCTTGAAACCTTTGAATGTATACACACTGATCTGCTGCAGTTTTTTATAGCTTTGACCCACCATGAATGAGTCTAACTTCTTGTACCACTGTATTGGTGCTTGCTTGAGGCCGTAAAAGGTTTTCTTTAACATGCAAACAAGGTTCTCTTTTCTAGAAACCTTGAAACCTTCTAGCTGTTCCATGTAGATTTCTTCATTTATATCACCATGAAGAAATAATGTTTTAACATCTATATGTTCAAGCTCTAAGTTCAAGCTAGCTACTAATCTTAGGACAATTTAGATTGAAGCCATTTTTATCACTGGTGAAAATATTTCATCAAAGTCAATTCATTTTTTCTGTATGAATCCTTTGAATACTAGACGGGCTTTGTGTTTCACCATATTTGCGCTGCCATCATTCTTTAGCTTGAACACCTATTTGTTCTTCAGTGTCTTCATGCCATGTAGGAGCTTAACTATCTCATAAGTTTTATTTTTCTACAGAGATTCTATTTCATCATGCATAGTGTGCAATCATTTTTCTTTGTCTTTATGAGATACAGTTTCGTTGAAAGTTTATGGTTTCCTCTCATCAGTAAACAGAACGAATTCAAATCCCGAGTATGTGGTTGATGAAATCCCGCCTCGCTGAGATCTTCGTACTAGAGGTTCACTGGCTTCTGGCTGCAAGCTGTCATCAAGTTCTTTAGATGATATTATAGCCTCTAATGGAGCATGTTTCAGTCCCCATACTCAACACCACATTCCTCTTCCGGTTCTACTTCTAGCTTTTTTTGCACCCCATCATTTTCTTTGGCAACTCGTGTTGGTGCTGGGGTTGTGTCTGGATTTGCATCAGCTTTGTTGGCACTGGAATTAGAAGATATCTTGGGATTTTTAATGTCTTCTATTGTTTGGTCTTCAAAAAATACTCCATCTATGTGTCTGATGACATTCTTTTCCTTCAGGTCCCATAGCCTATGTCCAAATTTCTCGTCTCCATAGCCTATGAAGATGCATGGAGTAGTCTTTGCATCGAGCTTCTGTCTGAGTTCATTGGATACGTGTGCAAAAGCTAAACAGTTGAATGTTCTAAAGTGAGAATAATAGGTAACATACCACACTTTCTCTTAAATTTCAAAGTTCAACGGTACAAATGGTGATCTGTTGATCAGGTAGCAGGTGACACGAACAGTTTCTCTCCAAAATGACTTTGGAAGCTTAGCCATACTGATCATACTTCTGATTTTCTATATAATGGTGCGGTTCATTCTTTTAGTGTCAACATTGTGTTGTGTGGTGCGTGGAATAGTCCTTTTGTGTCGAATTTCGTGACTTCCGCAGTAGGCATCGAATTCCCTAGAAGTATACTCGCCTTCATTGTCTGTGCGAAGACACTTTAGTTTCTTCCCTGTTTCACGCTCATCCATGGCATGTAATAGTTTGAAATAGTCTAGGACCTGATCCTTTATTTTTAAAAAATACACTCATATCTTTCGAGAAGCATCGTCAATGAAATACACCCATACCTTTATTTTTAAAAAAAAAGCCTTCATGAATCTCCCACAAACTAATAATAAGACATCTGGATAATTCTTTCTATCTTCAAATCTTAGATGATCACGATTTTTTATATCGAGTACGCAAGCACACGTATCGCTCAAGTAGTATAAAAGTTATTGATCACACGAGAACTTATCACCTACGTTACTAATTGTCGAGACTAATGACCTATGAGTATCTAATTAAATTAAATGTGATTTTATTTGAGTTTGAACTAAAGCTAATGCAAGCAAATATAAATTGGAAGTTTGTAGAGATAATCAAAAGAGAAAGCATCCAGGGTTGAGAATCTACCGGGTATTATTCTAAAGATGAATTGATTGTCCTACATTTGTGTAATTTATTGGTTCATTAACCTGGAACACTAAGATATCCATAAGCCTCTTTCGACGTCGAGTGAGTGAAAAATACCTAAAGTAAATTAATTAACTATATTTCTATGTTAACTAAATCACCTCGAATTCATTAAGAACAAGTTCCTATTATGGCTACACCCGCCCTACAAATATATTTCTCATAGAGGGAAATCCCTAAGATGAGATCGTGTGCTATTTAATCTAAGGCTAAACCTAAAATTCATTTCTCAATTTCATTTAAGTTTACCATATCAATCTTATTGATGATCAGGTAACAAAAAGCATTAAGCAAAAGATTTAATAAATAAACAACAACATCACACAAAATATAAGAAGATCAATTTAGAAGTTTATAAATACGGGTTTCATCACAACCTCAAATTAGAGGTTTAGTTACTACACATGCTCAAAAACTCTAAATATTTAACCAAAGATAAACAAAATATTAAGGAAGTAAAGGAAAGAAGAAACTCTGTTAAGATCGCCAATCCTTCGCTTCTTCCTGTTGAGTTCCTGTGACGTGCTCATTTGATGTGTTTTTGTCTTCTCTTTCAATCCTCTCTTTTGGTGGTTGTAATTAGGTTAAGGAATTCTCCCATCTTATTTTCGTCACATGCCTCCTTTTATAATGTCTTAGTCTTATTAACTTAAATAAATTAAATCCTCAATTCTTTATGATTCTTTTTTTTTTTTGTCATTTAATTTAATTTGTTTCCAAATTAAATTATGTATTCAATTGCTTTCTTTATAGCATGAGAATTTCCCTTTGAAAAACTTTTATTACCCTATTTCACTACTTATTTCCAAAACCTATTTAAATTAGCAAAATAAAATAAAATAAGATAAAATAAATAAAATAAATTATAAACTAACTTAAAATTAAGTAAAAAGGTAATGAAATAATAGATAAAATATAAGCTCATCACTAAACATAATAAAGGGTTAGCCAAATATTCCACATGTTTACACTCACTTAATTACTTCCCTCACATAGTCTACTTTGAAAGGGGAACTAAGTGTCACACCCGTCCCATTAGGTAGGGTAGGGGCGAGACGGAGACTTGAAACGGGTAGAGTTTCTCCTGTAATATGGACTAATACTCCAAATACAAGGAAAAATTTAAACTGAAAGTATCATAATAACACAGGATCTCCATGATCCAACTCAAAAGAATATGCATGAAGAAAATGCAATATCCTCAGTTTCAAAATAAAGGCTCAATGCCTATAACCAAATAACAAATTCTTCTAAGAAAGACATATCTAGAATTATAGTCTCAAAACATAACAAGAACACTATACTGTTGGCACAACCTTTCTCTATTGGAAGGAAATGATGACGAAACAGCAAATGAAAAGAATGATCTACTAATCTGCTAAATCTAAAATATTAAAGAAAGGGGTAAGCTCACGCTTAGTGCAATAGATCACAGCTTAGTGTCGTGGATAAACAAGTAACAAAGCAGATCGAATAAGTATTTCATAATATAATTAAATACATAAAGCTGTAAATCAATATCCAAAATTTACTTGAATTCATAAATCTCATTTCTCATAAAACTCATACTGCTCAAGAATACTCTGTAATAATAAAGCTGTTTATTCAACTATATGCACACTCTTGTGACAATACGGCAAAGCTGGCAACATGAGGCATCCCCACGGTAATAACTGGCATCCGGAGCAAAAACTGGCAACATGAGACCTCGTCTCACGGCAAATAAACTGGCACATATAAGTACACAAAGTGCATCCTAACATAAAATCATTTCTGAAATCACATGCTCATATATCGCAAATCATGCAAGTTTCTCATATATCTCAAATCATTAATTCGACATAATCAATATTTGATCCATACTTCATAGCAAAATATATTCTTTCTAAAAGTAAAATAATTTAATGCATTACTTTAAAAATTCATTTAAGAAAAGCATACATACTATATACTTTTGAAAACATTAATGTTACAAGCTTATCCACGCACCTGGTGAGCTGACTACAGAGAAAAGAACTATGCAGGAGGACTGTCCCCGCTTACGGTATTATGATCACCTATAGAGATAAAAGAATTTACTATAAGGAACATAATCCTAACTAGAATAGATGAAATAATATGCAAGAAACGTGATTCGGTTGCTTCCACAATCTTAACGAAAATTCGACGGAGTTCCGCCTATAACTCGGACATCCATTATACAATCCAAAATCATCATCTTACATTCAAATTTTATTCCCAACATACACATCCACAATTTAATCCAACATCACTATCTCAAATCTCGGGTTCACAGTAATTCCCGCACACAATCTTATTCTATCATATTCTCCAATAAAGTCAAACATTCACTTCTAACCACACGGTAATCATTAATATGGTCCAATCATGTAAATTCATCATGCTAAAAAGTTATTTATCATTCTGAAATACGTAACATGCTTAAACCGAAAATAACGATAAATTACACGAAAATTAAGATTCGGAGGTCCGTTACTACTCGGAATGGTCTGAAAATCACGGAGGAGACTCGAGAAGTCGACGGTAAAATTCTGCCTGGAGCGTGGGGTCCACGCGCCTCCTCTCCTGTCCGTGCGTGGGCCTCACGCGTCACCACATGAGGCGCTCGTGAGCGCCACGCTTTGTCGGAATCAGAATTTTCCGGTGGCCGCACGTTCGTCTGTCCCTCCCGGTTCCAATGCCACTGACGGTTTGTCAATCGGAGTTCCGAATCAACGGGAAATCGAGAAAAACAAAAAAAAAGTTTCTTACCAAGATTTCTATGAAAATTGGGTGTTTCCCGAGATGAAACCACCACCAAAATATCACTCTCGTCGAGATCTACGTTTTCCTTAAAAGACTCGGTCGGGTTTGACTTCGGATCGGCCGGATCGGGACCAAAACCTCTTTTTTCTCTCTTTTTCTTCTTTTTCTCTCTTCTCTCTCTCACGCCTGCTTCTTTCTTCTTCTTTTTTTTTGTTGCTGCTGAATGTTGTGACTTAAGGTTTGCAACATTATATACTCACATGGCAATTTTCAATTGCCTCCCTTAACTTGGCCCAAACAACATTTTTAATTCATACTCCACAAACTTAATAATTTAGTCATTAAATTTCCACCCACCAAAAATAATAGAATAAAATATGGGTAAAAATAATTTGAGGTGTTACACTAAGAATAGCAATGGGTCGGGCCGATCCGAGCTTTGATAAGCCCTGCCCAAGCCCTGCAAAGGAAAAAAAGCCTGAGCTTGGGAAAGGTCTGCTCCGGCCCGACCGGACTTCTGCCACCCTTGGGGGAACTCCAAAAGAGTAGACTCAAAAAGTTGTATAAATCTCTCCATTTCTTTTTCACACAATCAAATCAAGCATTAATCCCTATAAATAGCTATAAATAGCCCGATCATGAAACACTCCCTCTCATTAAGATCTTAGTTCTTTTGCAAGATCATGAAACACACTCTCTCATTATCTTTATCTTTTTATTACTAATGAATATAATCATACCTATAAATAGCCATTACAAGCATTAATCAAATGAGTTTAACCAATTAAACAATGCTCTGACATTCTAAAAATGATAACCCTAAACAATCCAAATGCCACATGTTTCATAGCTAGCCAGCTTTTGTCGCATATTGTAATGCCTCATTACCCTATAATAGGCATCCTAGAACCCTCTTTATGCTAATTAATTAGTTATCATTTACATTAAAAATAATTTCTAAAGCATGCTACTAGGGTTCTTAAAGCCAACGGATGGTCCATAACCATTGGAAGCAAAGCCGTTTTCAAGGAAACATCAACAACCCTCTTGACTTTTTCAACTGAAGTCAAGAATTTTTTATGCTTAATTAATTAAATATAATGTGGTTTGAGTTGTGTTACAGAATCCTATTGTGGGAATATTGCAGCTAAACAAATACAGCTACGGTTCAATGAAGTAACAGTTGTGTTAAATCTAGAGGTGGGATTCAATTACCAAAGTGAAGGAACTAAATCAAAGTTTGATTCAAAGATCTAGTACATGTAGTGCTAGTGAGATCATCATCACTATGTAATTAAAAAAATATATACAAAAGCTACCATATATAAAGGGAAGCTTGTGTGTTCAATTTTGTGTCATACAATTTCGAGACAATATTGCATTACAAGTACTAAAAGAAATTAAGTGAAAGAATGATGGGAATGATGGGTTGGGGAGGAACAGAACAAGGATGGAGGAAGGGTCCTTGGATTCCTGAAGAAGATAAGTTGCTTACTGAATTTGTCAATTTGCATGGAGAAGGAACATGGAGTTCTGTGGCCCTGTCCGCCGGTAATAATTTAATTAAAACTTTAATCATAAATAATTAAGAAAGCAAAATATATTAGTGGAGAGGTGACTTTACTCTTATGGAATAGCTGAATGCTTATAAAATTTATATACTTTTTTGAGTGGGAAGAGATTAAAGAGAAGCTTTATTACATGTTTTAATTCAGATTCATTATTATTACATGTTTTAATTCAGATTCATATATTCATATATTGTTATAGCACCATCTTTTACTATTTGAGGCCTGGTCTTAAAAGAGGCCGAATAACACCTCAAGAGGAAGGCATCATTGTTGAATTGAATGCTTTATGGGGTAACAAGTAATGCATCTCTCTCTTTATTTTCACCCATATAAAAAAAAATTAAATTTGTTGTAATTTTGATTATATGGTGATTAAATTTAGTTTAATTAATTAATTATGTGAATATAGGTGGTCGACTATTGCAAGATACTTGCCTGGAAGAATAGACAATGAGATAAAGAATTATTGGAGGATCTATTTCAAGAAGAAAGAAAAATCTTCACAGAAGCAACAAAAGCGAAAGGCTCTACTTATGAAACAAAAGCAACAACCTCAGCAGCAGCAGCAGCAACATGAAGATAATATGAATAGGGTTTCATCCCATGCAGACACAAGCAATGAGAAAATAAGAGGAGACCATGATAAGCAAAAGCAACAGCAGCAGCAGGAGGAGGTTTTCATGCAACCACCGGCGGTTATGGAGAATCAGAGCTGGCCAGCTATGTGTCAAGATGTTGCATCTTGGCAGTCGGATCAGCATCAGATTGCTTCAGATGATTTAGGATTGTGGAGTGGCCTGTGGACATTTGATGATAATCTTAATGGACATGTTGCTGCAAGTGTCTCCAAGGAATGTGACTTAGTAGTGTAGGGTTCAGGATCTGATCTTCAGGTCTTGAGATCAAATCTAAAAAGTGTGTTTCTTATAAGAGCATGGGACAGCCGGAGTTTAACCAGCTCGGCTTAAGTCCGAAAAATGTGATTTTACGGAGGTTTTCAACGATTGTAAAAAAATAAAAATGTGTTGATGCAAGCAATAACTGCAACAAGATGGCTGCTGTTATGCAGCAAAATCAAGCGAGGGCTTTTGCTTTGGGAGGAGATTCAGCCATCGAGCAACACAAAGATAATAGATAATTTTATTTATAACAGCATCACTATAAATCTATCATATAAAACCAAAGCCAAATTCTAGATAGCAATATTTAAAGTTCAACAAAAATAAATTAATTACATTCAAAACTATAAATAATTAAGGAGAAAAATTCTTCACTAACTTCACTCATAACTCACTAAGTTCTTATTGTGTTGAAGAGTAACTTTCAGCTTCTGAATTCGTATTTCCTTCTTCATTCATCTCGGATCTAAATCATTAAACATAAAAGTTAATTCGAATTTATATGCTTAAGACATTTTTTTTTTTTTTGAAACGTTGGAAATCCCGCCACCAAACCACCCATTCTGGGCCTCGGCGCAGGTGAAACCACCGGCTGTCCCAGGCTCTTACAAGAAGTGCACCCCTGGATTCGAACCCAGATATGCTTAACACATGATACATATAAAATAATATTAAAGAGGTGTTGTTGCGCACAACTTTTTTTCTAAAATTAATTTTTTCTTGTACACTATATAACTTGTCGGTTAAAACTTTTGATGTCTCTTCACTAAAAACAGCTTTATCAATTATCTCTGAAACAAGAAGCAATTTATCAACACATTCATTGATTTTCAATCCCATCGACATCCACAACCCTCTCTAGTTTTGCTAATTTAATCCATCTCTTCAGAATATAAACATTAGGTATCAAATGAATTTTTAATTTGTTCAACAATGCTAGCATATATGAACATGGAATACCTTCACTTTCAAATTTCTTACAAATACATGAAATAAAATCTAAATTTTTATCTCGTTGTACTTCAAAAACCTTCGGATCATCATCTTTTTCATTCAAAACATTATACACCCACCAATTCTCATGTTCCCCAGCAAGCTCTACATTATGTTCTAGGTTATACCATAATTCATCTTGAAATTGATTAAAAAAAAAAAGAAAAAAAACCAATGTATAAATATCAAACATTTGCTTCTTGATTTTTGTGGCAATTTCAACATCGGTTTTTTTTTCACATATGCAAAATGTCCATTTTGAACAGATTTCATACATTCCAAGCAGCCACTCCTTATTAGTTAAGTTGGCCTTATAAATAACATCATTCCACATTGCATCAAACTCTTCCCACGTATATGTTTCCCAAAAACATTTTTGAAAATGCATATAATAATCTCTATATGCTATTAAACCAATTCTTTCAGAAAATTTATTCAAAATATGCTAAATACAAAATCTGTGAAAACTGAGGAAGAATTTGAGATATGGCTTTTGCCATTGTTAAATCCCAAAAGGTTGTTAACCCTAAAAAAATGGTACAAAAATCATACCATATCGATTAGTATTGCAAGTAATATCAAATACAATCACATCACCATAAAATTTATACATCCGCCTAGAAATTGCATCAGCCCAAAAACAAGAAATTTGGTCATCATTCTCAAATTTGATGTTTAAAAAAATGATGGGTTTTCCCCTGCTCAGACTAAAAATGTAAACAATAAATCTGCATCATATCCTTTCAGTGCATTCCGTAAATTTCTATCATTGTTTTATAAATTTCTTTGTACACATTCCACATTTTCTAAGGCCCATGCTTGTACTTCAAAAATACTCATTTGCTGATGTAGTGGTATGTTAACTAAAGCTAATAGTTGACTGATGAGTGGTTAATATCCCTATATTTTTCGTCCATTTACCTTAATATTTTATGGGTGATATCGAGTTTTTATGAGCTTTAATGTGTTTTGGGTGTGTTTTTGTATGTTAAAATAATATCACGACTCAATAAAATTAACTAGAGATAAAAAAAAACGACAATAAGGATAATATTGATTTTATGTGAGATCCTCCACACTTTGATGTCATGTATGTCAGAAACTTTTCATGGTCTTACCTCTAGACGTTCGTTGGGTGTGGACCGATGCACTTGTTAATCAAATGTGAATCAAGATAGAATCCATCGGCCCGTATGTGTACCATAAGTAAGTCACGATTCTTAAAGCTTTGGTCAAAGTCGATCACATAGGATGGATCACATCAGTTATGAAGAATCATAGACATGTCGACATGAGATGTGCGCCTCGGAAAATTGACGGTGTATTCTATGTTTTATGAGCATAACTCGGATAGCCTACGACAGATGGATTGTT